>JAJJMB010008870.1:8309523-8368327 GCA_023531105.1 Papaver atlanticum | reverse complement strand
ACCAAGCAACTAAACCTATAGTTCACCTAGTTTCTTCAGTATCCCTGCGCTTCCGACATTCAATAAGTGCACGCACTGGAACAATTCCTTTGGTTCGTATTCCAAACAGTAAAGGAACAACAAATCTGTTCGGTAACAACTCTATTCAATCTCAGTGATATGAGTTAGACAAAGGCTCTTCTGTTTAATCCAATAAACTCCTTTGTCGGGTTTAAATCAATATAAATAACAACTACCAAAGTAGTAGAGATTAGATTTTGCAATCAATAATAGGATCTACCAATATACTAAATACTGATGCCGATCTACACAACTAATCAATCAAATCTATCAAAGATAAACCGATTATAGTTGGATCCCAGCCGATCAAGTTTTGTGCACACCATGAAACCCAATAAGAAATCTTCTTCGTCTTCAAATCTTCAATAAACACCTGCACACAACAACTTGAATCTCTTGTGATCAATCACGCACAGAACAGAGTCTGTTAATAATGGATTATCACAAGATGTCTTTAGATCTACAAACAGTTCTAAAGATCCCGTCGACACTTCGATCTAGTTTGAGTGAATCTTATATCAGAAGAGAAGATTCTCAAGAATAAACAAACTAGGTGCAATCAAAGTTCAACAACCGTTAGTCAATCAAATCAAATCGAAAACTAATAATACTGCAATCATCTAGTTTCCCACCAACGGTACTCGTAGAGCTTCTTGATCCCACAGAAGTCTTTAAACGAGATGTCGTAAGATATTTCGCCTAATTAGGGTACTTTCCTCTCCGAATAGACGGCTCCACCAGTAAAACCACAACAAGGTAGTTTTGCTAGCTCTTGGGATAGTTTGCTCAAAATGCAAACTTGGGTAATTATAGACCAAGGAAGTTTGGACACCAAGGAATTTCCAAAACCGAAATATTCTTAAGATATGCAATATATTCCCAAATCGGTTTTCATATTTCCTAGAAATGCTCTGTCAAAAAATAACTGAAATCCTACTAGAAAATATCCAATTAGTAAATGCACATTACCAATTTTTATTTTCCAGAGATATGCATTTTAATTGCTGGTAATTAAAAGCATATAAAATTAACAACCTTAATTAAAAGATTCTCAACTTATTTCGGTTCGGGATCTCCTTTAGTTATTAAGGAATATCTTTGAACAATAAAAGATAAGAGTTACTGAACATGTTCAAAGTATGTCGACATCTTAATTATTTGTAAATCCTTTTTCATATTTACAATCTTGGAACCGATTATACCACACTTCCAAACAAGTTTAGAACTGGTTCATCTGATTTCCAAGAACTATGTGATTGATCAAATATCAATAAAATAATCATGGGTTTACGGTTCTACCAAACACAAGGATCGGTTTTACCTTAATATGGTTACTGGGACCGGTTACATCAGTTACTAGGATCGGTTACATCAATTACCAGGAACGGTTACCATATTCTCATGGTATTACTTGTGATCGGTCACACCAGGATCGGTTACACCAATTACCAGGACCGGTTACACCAATTACAAGGATCGATTACACACTCTTTTGTGATCGGTCACACCAATTACTAGGATCGGTTACACCAATTACAAATATCGATCATACCATCTTAGGTGATTACTTAGGATCGGTTACACTAATAAAAGTCATACCAATACATAAGTCAGGCATTGTGACTAGTTTTACCAAGATACATAACAAGTTATGATCGGTTCTACATATTGGTAATCCAAAGATATGCAATGAATAAAAATACCAATAAGCCTTGCGATTTCCCTTTCGATTCATAAAACAAGTTCATGAATGTACTTCCTTTAAACGAATGTAAACATTGTTTCCTAGGACGAAATCTTCACCCATACCCATACACATAATCACAATAGCATTCATACGATTATGTCGATGTCTTATATACGAAGTTCAAAAGATAAGCGTTATATTTCGTATTCTAATTCCTTAACACTATGTCTACTAGAGTATAATCATTCACAGCTTCGCAGTTATGTTTTCAATATAGCACGACCTGAAAGATATGTTGGAAATGAAACAGTTCAAGTCAAAATAGTACTAACCTCAAGAGGAAGGATGATGTCATCGATGTAGCTTGTTACTTCTTCACATTCTTCAAGTCTTCGAGTAATACTTGTATGTCTCATTATCGTAATCTTTCTAGCCTAACCTATACGAAGTTGTCTCTAGTACATAATCAAGCGACTCTTAAATTGAGTTTTGATTCACTAAAATATGACAACCAAACTTGACATACCAATGCTTGGTGGGTTCAACCGAGCTATGCTCTAACATACTTTTGTATATTCTCAATTCTTAATAAATTTTCTCTCTTCTAATAAATAATATAAAAAAATGGATTAGCTACAACAAAAATTAACAAACTAAAATAAATATGTGAATGAAGTACAGAACAACCTGCTAAACACTTAATCCGTTATCTGTCTATATCATTTTATTACTTCCTCAAACCCTTGACAGGATTGCTAATACTCTTTTTAGAAACAAAAGACGTGTGTCTCAGACCAACCGTTCTTAAAGTGAAAGACATAAACTTAAAAAATTATCTTAAAAACCGTAATATTCAACATTTATATACCATGAGAGGTTGGTCCAGTAGCAGATTGTATTCTAAGAATCGATGCAGCTGCTAGATCATCAATCATACTAAAGAAACAGATACATAGCTCTCTAAAGGAGAAAATGAAAGATAGCCAACATATGTATAACAAAATAGAAAAACAAATAATCATATATCGATCAATTCCTTAGCACATGTCTGGAAAATTCATGTCATAACACAACCTGTAGTTATTTTTGCTACTAAACCAAATCAATACTCGTACACTTCAACATCTTTCATTGCCATAGCCATTAGCACATCAACCCCACTTTTAAAATCAACATCAACACAAAGAGTAACCTTACTATATTTGTTTGCAATGTTTGTTGTGTCATCAAGGGCGTGTAAATGGAGCCCTTGCTGCCCATCTTTGAGATCAGAAATACTTATTCCAATTAAATTTGTTGGGTGCTAAATGATCAAAAATCACTTTCAGAGTTACTTTTTCTATTACCATATACGTATATAAAAGATTAAGCTCTTTATTTATTTCGGGTTTACCAATCGAATTCTAATTTTGGAGAATCATATACTCTAATTAATTAGCAGAAACAATATTTGTGAGAAGGTATAAAGGGATATTATAATCATCACGTACAAAATTTGAAACATAACTTTTACTTCAAATTTTAAGAAAACAGTTTACATGTAAGAGTTAGCCAAAAGTATGAATTCAGCTTATATAGATTGGAAATTCAAGGTTTAGCTGCTACTGTGAGGTCATTCTTAATTTAACATTACCGAGCTTTGTGATAGCTTTTCCATGGTTATTGCACATATCAAGTGTAATCTACAAACATCAAAACTAAAAAAACAATATGAATGTTCAACTTACCCTGAGATTGCGTATTAGGACTTCTTGCACAAACAGTCTTTTGTTTGCTCAATAAATACCTCAAAGAAACTGGGAGTGGGCTTTAGTATGTGCATCTTTTTTCTACAAAAATAGCCCCGTGAACGTCAACTGAAACTGGGGTTGTCTCAAAGGATATGCTTTGGTGATCCATGTATGCATGAATAAGACTACAAATAAGTGATGGTGGCAAAGGGCAACACTGACTTCCAACTCAAGTCCAGGCATAGGGAATGCCTTGGAATTTTACATAGGCCATTGCAAGAATATGCAAGCTTCCTTACTTTGCTTAGGCATTGGTGAAAACATGAACTGATCTAGATCTTGACAAGGGTGCATCAGTCAGGCTCATGTTGTACTTTCATAGGTGCATAATCTACATGTTTTGAATGTCAAATCCATGCTTATATTATCTATTATTCTTGCATATTACTGTTTATTACATTTGATTCGTTAATATCATTTTGAAGAGAACGAGAATATGAAGCGAACGCAAAAAGAATGAGGTCATTCCGAACTCGGACGACAAAGTTATGAGCAAAACACGATAATCAACTTTGATTTGGTTTTGTTGATTGTTGGGCCTTATTGGGCCTGCACGAGTAAGAAGAAGAAGTTGCGAATTGGACTTCTAAATCAAGGAAACTTGGTCCCAATAGGTTTCCAAATCCTAAAAATAAAGAATACTTGATAGCCAGGTATTGAAGGCTATGGAAGAAGACATTTAAGGCTCAAACAATATATTCAACACCGGGGGATCCTATTCTACCTTTCATATTACATCTTATACACAAGAAACCTAGAGGTTTTCCCTTACGATGAATCTATTCTTCTTATTTTCTATATTTTCCATGGGTTTTAGTAAATCTATGAGTAACTAAATCTTATATTGGTTGGGGATGTAATTGGAAGTCCTAAACATATGAATCAATCTGGCTGATTATTGTTAATATTCAATATTTATTTTTATCATTCATATTCTACTATTAATATCGCCATGTATGGTTGAAGATTTGTTCATTTGAGTTGTAAATAAGATGAGCATGTATTAATATCTAAAGCTAAACTAGGGTTTGGAGATACAAAATAGTCGATCCGGTCATAATAAGCATAGTGTGATTATTGATGGTATTCAAAGCCTTCATGTAATCACATGTAAAAGCTTGATCAATGTTAAATAGATTACTCGTAGTATTTTTATTCTGTTGATTAGCCTAATTCAAAGAACCTAAGGCTCTTGGAGGATTAAACTTAATAACACGCTGTGTTAGGTTGTTCGCTGAGTAGTATTCACATATTCATCGTTATGGTATATGATGACATAAGGAGTTTACCGGAGTATGCTACTGATGGTGTGCTTTAGGGATATTGATATGAAGAGAGAATGGATGTGGATTCTAATCGATTGAGGAGCATGATTGGTGATGGAAGATAAAACCCCTGATCAGTACTTTCTTTCCTTGATCTTAACATTTATTTACTTTGTTTTTATTTTGTTTTAATTAGTATAATTTAGTTTATTAATTCTACAAACACCCTTTTTGGTTAGATAAGAAGTCAATAACAAATAACAATTACTCTGCTCCTTGTGGGAATGATCATTATTACTGTTATACCACTTGTTAGTATTAGTGAGAAATATATAAATAATTTGTTGCAAAAATGACACGTGCCATACTTGTATCACATTCTCCTTGTGATGCAAATAGTTTATGAAATCTCACCCAACTTGCAAGCCGATTTAGCTTCATTTCCTAGTTACGCCCAATTCACAATTGGTGCATGCCTACGTCAAATAACTTGATAGGAAGTATGCGTATCCAAGGAACTGACTGCAACTTTCCTCATCAAGTATGGAAACAATCATCTCTTGCATCGTATTGTCGAGCTAGATGATGTGAGTTACCATAATGTCGCCGAGCCAGACGATATGAGTGACCATAATGTCGTAATCACCTCGCAATTAGATGATATGAGCGACAAAGTGCTGGACCACTAATATTGTAACTCATTGCGGCTTCCTACGTACTCTCCTCTGTGAATCGAATGGATCAAACACTGACCGTAGTTCATTAGCGTCGGGACAAGCGACTAAATCCAACTCGTGTTGCAAGGCCAAAGCCAAGTAAATCCTAGTCCGTATATGCCAAATGATCTTTTTGCAAATGATCCGCAAAAGTGCGCATCATTGGCCTTTCCGTCGGTTTGGACCATGGTGGTGCATTCTTAGTTTCACAACGATGATGCCTAAACATCATGAAGCTCTCTCGAGCAAGAAACACACCATAATGATGCTTTTGCATAATATAGGCTTTACTATCTAAGCTTTGAAGTTATTGGTGCATTCCTCCTTAATGCACCTTCAACCAATTACCCCTCCCTAAATATGTATTATTGACATTTCTATAAATTAAAGTTGGGAAGCATTTTGACATGCTTGCTTCACTATTCATGGATATTATGCCATGCACCCTTGAGTAATGCACCATGGTGGTGCAATTTCAGTTCTGGCCCGATGACTAACTCTAATATTGCTTCATGGTGGTGCAATATCGCTCTTGGACGGCCTCCTACTGGCGTGAAGCATCATGATGGTGAAACATCACACTTATCCAGCCTCCTACTGGCGTGAAGCACCATGATGGTGCAATTTTTGTCCTGGACCAACATTCCCTTAATAACGCGCAACACAAGCTTGAGATGAAGTAATGCCTCATCTTTGAGCATACACCATGGGAAAAGTATCACTATTTACTTCTGGTTTTTATTTTGAACTTTGAGACGAAATTATGTTTAAGAGGTTGATGGTGTAAGGCTCATAAATTTTTACAGGTTTAACTAAACATGTTCCTGTGCGTTTAACATTTTCAGGTGCCTTAACGCATATAATAGTTTCTAAATAAGGAGTTTGTCCTAATCTAAATCCCTGGTGCCTTAATATGCTTACATGCATGATGCACACATGTCATGTTTTTGTAAAATAAATATAAAAATGAAAGGGAGTGAATTCCTCTTTTCCTTTTTCTATACTCAGTTTTTATTCAGAAATCTGGGTAAACCTAAATTGCGTATCGTTTTTGTTTAGTAAGCTCTATAAATTTTTTTTGAAAACAATCGGTTTGGGGCATCTGTTAGTTCTTTCTTTTAATTCCTATTATTGCAAATATGGAACTTGAGTACGAATTGCGAAAGAGAATTCAAGTGATTTTGAATTCTAATTTGAGTAGGAAGTTTGGGTTTGCTCTGGATTTGAATTCTTAGCAATCCTATCAATGTTTTGGGATTGTGTTTCAACACCAAGGACCAGTTGAAGACTTATTCTTGCTATCATGTGTTAGGTGATGGATGATAATTAGGTGGTGTATCAGAAAATTAGAGCATGCCAAGCGGATTGTAACCCGACCATTTGGAAGCAAATATTTTCTGGTATGTCACAGTTGGAGATCAAATTTGTCGCATTCTCAGATTACTACATCATCTCAATAAAATTGTTCCACGTAAAGACATATGAATATGTTGAAATAATCGAAAGTGTTATTTCAATAATTCGAAAATCACCTGCTCGCTAAGCAATATTTCCAAATATTAATAATACAGACACATATAATTTAATTTCCTTCAAGTCTTCTCATATAAAGGCAGAAGCGGATAACTGTCATCAATGATTCATGCGAATACAAATAATGGTTAAAGAGAAGTCGGGGATTAATATCTAGTACTTTCTCTTACTTAAAAAACATTTTGCAACGTCTCTTTTTTACAAAACAATTATATCCTTTAAACTAACAATTATCTTCATAGTATGCGGTTATCTTCATCTTCTTTATAGGTTTCCTTCATGTTCCTTTCATTTTTCTACCCGAATCTTGATTTAAGTTAAGATTTAGGTTGAATAATCTATATTATATATAAATATATACTTCAATAAAACATAATTGCATTGTAGCAATTGCTTTTAGATATCTCTTTTATTTTCGGCGGATATGGCACATAATGTCATTTTCCTTTTCTATACACTCTTAGAGTGATTTATCATAGCCTCATTGACATCTTTTAATGGTGTTACGCAACTGATATTCATATCGCTAAGGGCGATTCAGTTCAGAGAATTATTGATCAATTTATTTGTAGAGAAGATGAACAAATACCATAATTGATCACAAGAACTTGGGCATATCAATTCCTTATTAAGAAAGCATCAGATTTCTACGATGATTAACAGCCAATATGGTCAGTGGGATGCTCCAGATGAAGGTTATGTAATGTTTTGTTGTGATGGTGCAGCATTTGGCAATCCAGGCAATGCGGGTTTTGGGATCATAGCAAGGGATCATAACTGTCAAGTATTGAGAACAATTTCAAGAGGTATTGGTATAGCCACTAACTACATTACAGAGGTACTTGCAGTTGTATGGGCAATAGAATGGGCAGTAAGACTATCTTGCAATAAAATTATCATCAGCTCAGATTCCAAGTCTGTTGTGGAAGACTTTAAGAGAGGAAACATTCCCTGGTTTATTAATGCAAGATGGGTGAAAGCTTGTAAATCACTGACTGAAATCATATATCTCCATTGAAGGGAGCAAGTCTGAACTTGGGAGAAGTGATACATCATGAAGGAAGGCCAGCCTTTCTAATATAACTAGAAATGCCAGACAGAAAATATTATAGATTCTGTTAGTTATGAGTTTTAGTTTGTCTTTTTGCTTTCTATTTTGGTTCCATTTTAGTGATCCTTAAATCTTTGTAATAACTTTTGTTATTCTCATTAATAAAAATTTGTGACTTGGCAAAAAAAAAAAAAAACCAATATGGTCTGAAGCTATTAGAAAGACATCAAATTCCTTATCAAAATATAAGTTTACAATATTTAATTTATTATTCAATTTTTTAAATTTTGAATTATATAAATGTTGTATTTTGTTTGTTTTTCTAATATAATCAGTTCAAATTGTAATCGAATTTTCATATTAATAAAAATTAGAGGCAGTGGCCTTTCTTATAAAAATTAAGAGAAGTTTACATGGTTAAAAGGAAAGTTCTCGAGTATCATTTGATACTTAAGCGGGGCCAAACCTCACGCGAAACTCCACTTTTAAATCTCCAAAATGTGATAAAAAAACATTACGTTTCCCACATATGCATTTATATAAGTTTAGATAGAAAATCCACCACAAACCGACCTTAGCTCAGTTGGTAGAGCGGAGGACTGTAGTAGGAAAATATCCTGATAGTCATCCTTAAGTCACTGTTTCGAATCCGGTAGGTCGGAATTTTTTTTCAACTTTTATTTTTTCTGCTTCTTCTATTCCACTTGTCGGTTATTCCCGTCCGACAATGTATTTTCTCTCCTTGAAATAGAGTGTGAATCAGTCAAGTATTCAAAACCTCGTTTAAACTGTATCCTCCATCCATGGCAACCAAAAACAAAATCTCGTCCTTACTAAAAACCCTAATCTCTTCCTTCTCAAACCATTATCCTAATAACTCCTCTATTCAAAACCTCACAAATCCTAATTACAACTATCAATCCTCTTCACCATTCTCAACTTCATTTCTCCGAACAAAATCACCATTTAAGAAGAAAAGAAAGAAAAAAGACACGCCTAGAACTAAACCAGTCCAACATGAATCACACCAAATCCAACATTTCGAACAAATCGTTCAAAGAGATATTAATTTTCGGTTCTTAACCCGAAGTAAAGAATATCTATCTAAGCAACCACAGCACATTATTCGTCTGGATGATGCAGGTAAACTTTATCGTGAACTAGGGTTTCCTAGGGGTAGAAAAGTTAATAAATCAATTGATAAGCATCCTTTACTTTATGAAATTTATAGACATGTTGATAATAAATTTTGGTTTGGGTTTACTGATTTAATGGAAAATTTGATTG
The DNA here is from genome assembly GCA_023531105.1 of Papaver atlanticum. Classification (NCBI taxonomy): domain Eukaryota; kingdom Viridiplantae; phylum Streptophyta; class Magnoliopsida; order Ranunculales; family Papaveraceae; genus Papaver; species Papaver atlanticum. The sequence continues at coordinate 8,358,938 of JAJJMB010008870.1, read as the reverse complement.
ATGAAGAGAAAAGAATTATGGATTTAATGGAAAAAGATAGGGTTATTAAAGTAATTAAGTTGCTAATGATTTCAGCTGATAAAAGAATCCCATTAAGTAAGATTTATCATTGTAGATTATTATTTGGTATTCCTGAAGATTTTAGAGATAGAGTTGATAAGTATAGTGATTATTTTAGAATTGTTGTTGAAGAGGATGGGAAAAGAATTCTTGAGTTAGTTAAATGGGATTCGTCATTAGCTGTTAGTGAATTAGAAAGGGAATACATGTTGGATGAAGATAAAGTAAAGAAAACTTTTAAATTTCCTGTGAAAAATATGAAAAATTTGGACTTAGATGAGGGTGATGAATGGAAGTTGAATATGTTGAATACGCTTCCGCTTGTTTCACCGTATTCGGATGGGAAGGAGTTGAAACTATGGTCTTTAGAAGCTGAGAAATATAGAGTTGGGGTTATACATGAGTTTTTGAACTTGACACTAGAGAAGAAAGCTTCAATTCATCATATTGTTGAGTTTAAAGAGGAATTGTCTCTTACTAAACATACTTATGAGATGCTGAAGAAGCAGCCGAAAGCGTTTTATCTTGCGGGTACAGAGATGAATTGGGTTGTTTTCTTGAAAGATGGTTATGGTGATGACGGGGTTTTGATCAACAAAGATCCACAAGTAGTTTTCAATGAGAAGTTATATAGATATGCTCAAAACAAAGTAACTGGGGATGATATTTAGGTTCGAGATTGAATGCCTGGGTGCTCTTTCTTTTGATTTGAAGGTGAGTATCCAATTAGTTTAGGCAGATTGAGGATTCAGTTTATGGTAATAAAAGCTATCATTATGGTCATACATGAAAGATATGGAGGTGGTTTTGGTATTGAAGATTTATCGTATGTCATGGATCAAATACAGTGTTGGTTAATGGCAAGTGGAATTTTCATTTCCCGCATGCACGTTGTTGGAAACGAGATTAAGTGAACCAACAATGGGTTGGGCATAAGTTGGTCAGGTATGTAATCTTAAATTTGGCGTTCTATATCCTGTTACTGATTTTGGTTGTGTTTGCACAATTTTGAGTTTTTGTTGGATACTGAAAGTGATGCTTTGCTGGTGCATCCTGCTGTGGAACTTGATAGTATGTTTATTGTATACGAAATGGGATGAAAAGTGGTAACAATGACCCTGTGATAAAAGAAGGCTTAATAAAGTACTCTTGGTTTTCTTTAGTCTTTTGTTTTATGTTTCCGATGCGCTCTACTGCAAATTCAACTTTGTAAGCTTAGAAAATCAGTCTTTACTCAGTCATGCTTGTATGAGCAACAACCGAAAACTGTTTCCAATCTCAATATGAATGGGATCAAGATGACACACTCGATTTTTGTAACACTGCAGAACCTGCCATATCTAACAGTCATTGTGATGTTCATTTTGAAGCAATGGTTTCTTTTGATTTTGCTCTATGAATTTTGATTGAAGTTTGACTTTCATGCATTAGTTTGTGATAGATGGCTTAGTCATTTGGTTAGGTCGGTAGAGAATTCAAATGTAATGTATTTGTAGTTCTGTTTTGTGGAACTAGAGTTTCTGTTCTATAGACAATCTTTAGCTCCAAATATCTAGGAGTTAACTGTAATCACATGTGTATAAATACACAAGATTCATGACAGAATGCATAAGTTCTCACTGATCTTGTGTCAATATACGCAAGTGGTTACAAATATTTCTAAGATATTTGGTTTGTAAAATTTTCTCAAGTACAGGAATTCTAATATATGTGAATTTCCTATTTGACTAGTTCTATAAAATAATTTACTATGTTGTCTATCAGTTTTTCCCTACGAAATCATGTGAACTGTGAATTCATGTAGACTTTCATGCAATGGAGATACTTCGGTATCAGCCCTATAGTTTTCCTTTCGGAGTTTCACAGCAATACTCTTACTGGAGACTTTAGTTTGCTAGTGATAACGATGCTCCCATTTTCTGTTATTGCCTTCGTTACGAAGCCTTCGCATTTTAGTGGATTGGCTTCTGACGAAGCAACTGAGATATTGACATCTATAGAGACCCCATTGCACCAGAACTTTACGCAGTTACAACAACAGATGTCCTTGATCAGGGTAAACGCGGTGTCATCTACTCATACAAACATGGGAAGGTCGATGGCAAGACTTCAAAACTTCCTTGTCGAAACATGCTATATTTTAAGACGTTGGAAAGATGAAAATCCTTTTGCTCGACATGTTTATTAGCTTATGTATCACACACCTTTGTTGTAGCGGCTTATTTGAGTTGTGAGCCGAAGGATGCTTCCAGTATTTATCATATTGCCACCAATGTGTGAACACCATGTTAACACCATGATGTGTCGACGATGTGGATCCTAAAATATGATCCATATATTGGGGGCCATAAAGCATTTTCGCCACACACTTTGGTTGCAGTGGCTTTTTTAAGTTGTGAGCTAAAGGATGCTTCCATATATTTATCATATGACTAATGTCGATATGATGTTTTGAGGGATTTACAATCATTTGTTGAGTACTTGGAATACTAGCTGGAGTTTACTTGATTGCATAATGTCCATTTTTCTATCTGTCAATAATGTTCAAGCTTCTTTCTGCAGCGATGGTTCTTGAAGGCGTAATTGTCTTTGCTTTATTGATTCCAAGAGCGCGAATGGTCTCTCAGTGCTCTATTCTCAATTGGTCTATTACTTCTCTTTGGTGAGCTAGCACCTGCAATTTCATGGTGTCCCCAGTTTGCTAGCAATCTTACGGCAATATCTACAGTTCCATTTTATAGCTATGATGATGTTCTTTCTTCACAATTGCTGGGCTCCTTTAGAATCACATCAACAGCTGGTAGAACACAACGCTTATCCTCTTGTCCATCTTTTTGATTGCATTCGGTGTACGTTTATAAGGGTCTTTCTTACAGTGTGGATAGATATAATGAGGAGAGTTAGGATGATGTTGCTGCTAGACAGCCGGAAAGTTAAGAACTCTAAGATGAGTGCATGCTTGCCACTTCATTCCATCCTAATGTTCATCCAAAAATGTAAAGTTTAGATCTTACTGCCCGCCCAGTAATTACCTTATATATAAAAAAGTACTGATTCATGTCAGACATTTAAACGTGACTTTATCTTTTCTTTTTGTCAGTAGTATCAGGTATAGGATTTGTCCTAGAGCTCCTTTAGATCAGAAAATACATTAAGGATATGAGCTCAAATGGATAAGGATGCGGTTGTTGTTGCCCGGTTCACATTTTTGTTTGATAAATTCAGGCCGAAAATAAATTGTCTGAGCTGTGCAACTTGTCTCTCTGTTCAGTAATTTTTCTTTGCAGTGCAATGATGCTTTGGGGGAGAATACGTCAGTCTATTAACCTGTTCGATCTATCATTCTATTTGGTGTAGAATGTTCTCTGACGGGCAAATCTAGGATTTGTCACTCAGTACTGTACTAAATCTGCATGAGATGGAAGTGATGTGCATCATTCTAGTGCGGTTAATTTTAAATTTGAAGAAACGGTCACTGTTAGCTTCAAGGTTGTAACAGCATTATATCCCGGCTAGTCATAGACTCATAGTTCGATTGGAACATTCGAGTACTCTACTATCATAAAAGTCTGTAGGGGGATCAAACACAAGCCACGTGACTTGCCAAAAGATTTGAGGTTGGGGCAAGTTCTTTAGGTAGACGTATATAATTGCTAGACATAGCAACTGTTGTACAACTAGTACTGGTGTGCTTTTGTCATCATCATTTGGTTCTGTCAAATTAGTTGGTGCACCCAACAAATTTTGCATCTATCAAAATACAAAATTTGTAGAGACAATTCAGTGGAGAGTGGTAGGGCTAACTCATTGATTCTTTCATGTGATCTGTTGAGAATCCATAAACCAAAATCAATCAATCACATCATACGTCTCGTTGCTGGATTTGTATAAATTCGTGTGGCTTATAAACTGGCTAAGAAAAGATACTTTTGGCATATTCATTCTTTCATAATACAATGGGATGGTCCATGCCTCCCATCCATCATAATCTATCGGTACACTTACATACCCTACAACAAAATACAGGTATTGTGCCTTTCGTTTCAAATCAAATCCAATCATCACCATGCATGGTAATCCAACTCACAAGGGCTCCGTTTCAAGTTGTTGGATTCTCTATTTTTACAGAGAAAAAACAGGCTATTGATATCACTCTTATGACTAGATTAACGTGTTCCACTATTCTAAATTAAGTGCTTTATCTATGTGCCACGCAACAACAGCTTCAAACAACTGGTTAATATCAGGCCGGTTATTTGGACTACTGTTAGGACAGATAACCAACCTTCCGCCGACGGTTGCTTGGACTTCTTTTATGACTGGTAACAACCTTCTGTTAATCCCCCTCCTACGCATGAAGTTGGTACTTCCTGAACCTAAGGTCGCACTTCTCACCCTCCTATTGCTAGGAAGTTGGTAATTTCTCCTTGACAAAATTCTTGTTTGTGGCGCTTCTACTTGTCATTTTGAAAGATGAAATGCAAGGGAAATCCTTCAGCACTCGTTAGCGGCTCCATATTTCTGGATATATAAGAAAAATGAAATGCCAACTTACCTCAAAAATTATAACAGCTAGACTGTTAAAACTCAAAAAAATAACAGCAGGACTAAGCATGAAAGAGGAACTTAAATTGAAAGCTTCTCAAATTACGAGAGCTCTTCATATTCTGATTTATTCATTTCACACTAAGATGACAATCAAAATAAACAACACAAAACTGAACAAAATCTCAAAAAACAAAACAATCCCATGAATAAACATAAAACATAGTTCACCGATACTCAATTGGAAGATGAAGCAACTGCAGATGATGAAAATTTCAATTGAGTGGAGAAATTATGGTTGCTGGTCTTTGACCTGTGTTTGTTTCTCTGTCCACCGACTTTGCTCTTATGTTTGCCAAGAGAAGATGATCCAGTTTGGCCAGCCCTCTTTGATTGTTTCCTCCTGGAACTCCATTCGTTGTTCCCCAGAGCGGCTTTAGCCAAACCATCCATTGCAACTTCCCGTGTTCTTTGTGGTTTAATAGATTGTCTGTTCAAGTATGCTAGCTGCGGAAGAATTCCTAAGATCACTTTACGTAGTTGGTCGTCCCCGATGTTGCTCTGAATTGGGTTACCGAGCAGGTTTAGAGCTAGAAGGGAGTTGTAATTTGCAACAAGCTGGCCTAGAGCTTTTGCTGTGGTAACCTTGTTAAAGCTCAAGTCCAACACTGTCAGTTTCAAGAGTCTGTGTAATCCTTCCAAATCGCTGATCTTATTTCCAGCTAGATAAAGTTCCTTGATGAGTGTACAGTTCGACAGACCTGGAGAAGAAAAGTCCAAACAAGATAAGTTATTTAAGTTTGAGGATTTGAATCCTAAAACTAAAAGAATTGAAGGCATGAAAATCAGACAAGATTGAAATCGAACAAAAATGTACCATGGCCGATACGGGAGATCTTATTGTAACTTAGGTCGAGAACACGCAACCGAGTAAGCTCTCTAAGGCCCTCTATTGCGACAATTCTGTTTCTTGACAAATTGAGAGTGTGAAGTCCCTTAGGTAGTGATCCAGGAGTTATACGAACTGCGACATAAAAGAATCATATAAGTTTCTATATTAAAAAACAAGAGCTATTTAATGTTCAGTCAAAGACAATGATCTGATTCATACCTATGAAGTTGCCGGATAGATTGACGGATCGAAGACTTGAGAAATGTGACATAGCCGGGATGACTTTTAAACTCATGGCAGATATGTGAGCTACAGTTGAGGAAGAATTAAGAGATTGGATTACATTATTCGCATACAAGACCTCCTCTGACACATTAGGATTGTAGCGTGGATTCATGGGAGTCATCGCAGTTCTTGCCGATGTTTCACCAGCCTCTGGTGAAGGTGGGAAACTAATCCCCTCGCAACTTCCTTTTTTATCATCATCAAGTAACAGAGTAGGTTCAATTTCAAGATTGTTCACCCACTCATTCACTCTTGTTAAGGTGGATGACTCTGTAGAGAAAGCAACCCACTGATTCTGCGGCAAAAAGCCTGAACATCTACCATCGAAATCACCCCACTGCTGAAACTTGTTATTGATTACAGATTCCTCAGTGGCTGATACTGGTGCCTTCAACTTGCCCGACTCCGAGATCCGCTTTGGTTCAAAGGTATCAGAACAATATCCTCCTTTCTGGTTTGAGCTTTGGCTGATGGCCAGTGACTTCATTCTCATAGTTTGGGATCTGTGCATATTCCTATGGCTCCAAAGGAAAAGCTTCCACCAAAGTTTTCTGCTTCCTGAAGGAAGTACTTGGCTCGACGAATGTTTCTTCAACATCACTCTATCAGCACTACAGGGACTCATCACTGACAAAGGGCTACCTTGATTTCCAGCCTCGACATCCTCTCTCATTCTTAAAGCTAAATTCTGCAAATCCTCGAATGAGTGAGATTTTGAAGGAGGCAATTGATCTGCTATTTTCTTGAGCATATTACTGGTTTCAAGATTCGAACATGATCGTTTCAGTATGGGTGTAGCCCAAAATTCACCCCTATCAATTCCAGGATCACTAATATGTCCACTTTGAATCATCAATCTGTCAACTGCTACTCCAGCTTCCCTATCTGATTCAGTATCCAATTGGTCATTCATCTCATTGGTTGACTTAGAAGAACCAGTGCTTCTATTCAACGATAGGTTGTTCTCTTCTCCTTTGGTGCCCACTTGAGATGGGAGATCAAAATCAGAGAGATTCCTCTTAATCGGTGAATCCTCATCACTCCCTTCATAAGCTACCTCCGGTTCCACTGTACTTTCATCGCTCATCACCTTTGCAGAGCTCAATCCATAAGCATTCTTTACCAACTTTAACTGCAGAGTTCCTAGTTCCTTCTTGTATTCAAAAGGGTCTGAATACTCTCCCTTTCTCTACAAAAATCAAAACAATAATTCTATAAGCTAAAAAATTCGGAACAAAAATGAAATTGAAACATAATTCAAAGAGAATGGTTTAAACAGGTTCAGTTGAAACCAAACTATCAGTGTTAAGATATCTTACCAGCTGCAAAGTTCCTACTTCCTTTTTGTATTGAACAGGGTCTGAAGTTACACCCTATGATGAAAAAACAGAAATCATAAGAAAAATATTACAAGAATCAATGAAAAAAAGAAGAAGCGCACAATTCCAAAGAGAAAGGCAGATCAATGACTACTCACCCTTGATTTCTTCTTCCTCCCAACCAGTACAGAGAAACAACTCATTTTGGCCATTTAGCTAAAATGGGGTTACTTCGAATCCTCAGCAAACAACAACAAATTCCTTCTTTTTTTCTTCTTAAGATTCTATTGCTACAATTGATTGATTGATTATAATGGAAACAAGTAATCACATTTGTGGGTAGTGCAAAAAGGAAGTATTAGCCGTAATCAATTGGAAGAGACCTGGATGAAGTTGGAATCAATGGAGATAGAAAAGGTCCTTTTGAAACCCACACCTTCCTCAAGGTGCGAGAAGTTATGGTTAAAAAATCTGCCAGAGTTAATATAGAAGATTGGTTCTTATTAGAACCCCTTTATAATTCCTTCTGTGAAGATAAAAACACCCACTTCCTGAAACATTAATCAAAAAAACACAAAAAAAAATCTCGTATCAGAGAATCTCAATATACCAGAATAAAAAAACATATGAAATTGTAGAAATTCAGTCGAGCATAAGATCAAACACTTGATGAGCACAAATATATTCTAAGGAAGGAAAAATAACAATTCCCAATTGGATAATGGTCAAGTTTTTCTCGATTAAAAGGTGGGCAATGATTAATAAGATTTGATTGGTTTACCTGTTCAAAATTTGGTGAAAAAGGAAGAGAAAGGACGCAATTTTGAGGTTGAATTTTGATTCAAGGTTTGTTCAATGCTTGACCTAATTGTGAAAAGTAAAGAACTTCTGAGACGAAACAGAGAGAAAGAGAGCGGTGGAGATTTGGGAGAGGAGAAAGAGGTTCTTGTGGAGAGAAGAGAGGAAGGAAGGAGGTGGTGATGATATTTAGAAAGAGAGGAGGAGAGGTGAGAAGGAGAGGACAGACGCGCATATAACACGGTGTGTGAATGCCCCTATTTATATACGAATAAATATTTTAATTGCTTTCTAAAAATCTGTTTATAAGGACAGAGAGGATGCAACTTACAAAGATTGTGTAGCCCGCAAATATGATAAAAATTTTCAATCGATAAAGAATACGATGCTCAAGAGTTTCAAACTCATCTGATAAATTATAAGGACAGACGCGCAAATATGTGTAGCCCGCAAATATGATAAATTTATTATATTTTACCGATGATAAATTTTAAACTCATCATTGATATAATCACCTAGTGACTTTACCATTCTGCTCCATTAATATAGGCTTTATCAATTATTACTGAAAATATTTCTCACCTAACATAATCTTTTCCCAATGCCTTTTTCCCAAATGTTCATGATTATTTGGCGAGAGCACACAACTTTCTAAAAGGGTTCATGGCTTTTCTGATCTGGGATTTAGACGATACATTATCGGGACAAAATTTAGGGAACACCAAGTTACTTCAAATGTAGCCAAAAGTAAAACATCCGGATTTTCTCCTCAGCATGTAACATTTTATATTGGAAAAATTTTGTTTCGGCACAAACTAAAAACATCGCAATCTATTGATGGAATTCACAAAGGGTAAGTGACTAGGAATTCATGGACATTGATGGAATTTTTAAATTTGTTGTTAGTCAATAGTAGGGCTATAAAAAAAAAAACTGTCGGATTTTGACCAATCCGATTCCGATTGGTAAATTGTTATCGGAATTCCGATATCCGATACGGAATTCGAAAAATCTAATCTGATTCCGATAGGTTAAGCTATCGGATAACATATTTTATTCCGATAAATTCTAATAGGTTAACTGTTATCTTTAGTTCATGCTTTTCGATAAGCACCTTGCGTGCGAGAAACTGGTGCTTCAGAGATGTTTCCCCTCTTGATTTCTAATACCTTTCAATCTCCTCCCCTGCCCACATAAAATCACACACAACCCAAAACGATCCTTCATATTCACAAACACTCAAATTCACTGCCAAAAATCAATGGCAACAATCAGTTCTTCCTTGAACTCTACTCTCTTGAATTGTACTTGAAGTTATAACACAAACATTACAAATGTCTAAATCCCTTAACCATTTGAGCTCTCAAGTCTGTATTTTTCTCAACTTCTACTACAGTGACTAATATTCGCAGAGCAGCCATCAGATTCCTCCATCAATACCACTAATTAACGACATCAACTCATCTTTTTTAACTTTTTTCTCGATCTGATAATGCAACCAAGAAGGCAAGAACCCTAGACCATACTGTTAACTGTTATAAGGGGTGTCCTAGGGGTTGGAAATTACTAGTACACCCCTAGACTTATCGGATGTCGGAACTTAGCCAAACGGAATTGGCCTAGTACGGTCCGATAAGGTTAAGAGGTAAAGTCCGATAATATATCCGGTTCTGAAATCCGAAATCTGACAAATCAGATTAAATCATATAGGATGTCGAACTTTCGGAAACGGATCTTGGACTCTGGATATTTATTGACAGCCCTCGTCAATAGAGATTTTAAGATTTCTTTATTAATCTATAAAGACTTCTTTTTTTAAGTCTTTTAAATTCCTTAAAGCTCCAAGTTACTGGATTAAGATTCCGTAGACTCACCCAAACACTCTTATTGCTGGACTTATATCTCAAAACTTTTTTCTAATTGGAGCTACAGGTGATACACATATTTCTATAATGTTAAAGGGAATGAGTGTGAATGGTTATAGTAATTACATGGGAATATTGTCTCAAAACGTTTTAGCTGCATGGAATTTAAAATTTATATAGCTGCATGAAATTATGGAATTTGGTTGTTGGTGCTATTATTTGGTGTACATGGAAGGAACGTAATGCTTGATTTTTTTACTTCTAAAAGAAAAAATGTTGAGAATGTTACTCGTTTGGTTAAGTATCCGCTTTTTTAATGGGCTTTGGTCTTCAAAGATATCGAAGAGGTGTCTTTCAACTTGGTAGTCGAGAACCGGTATAAGATGTATTTTGATCCTCCTTAATTTGTTTGGTCTGTGATTTGTTGATCTTCCAGACCTTTTTCTCCTTATCTTTTTTAGGGTAGTATAATCCTTTTGTACTCCCCTTCTCTAAACAATTAATTATTTTTTTGTTGTTCAAAAAAAAAAAAAAAAAAGTATGGTCTCTATAAATCACAATGGCTCTCTAAAAATCAACTATTCTTTTCTCTATAAGTCACCTTGACTTTCTAAAATATTCTCAAAAGATCCCTTAAAATCTTTAGATTTATAAAGAATCTTCGAGAGTCACCGAAATCATAACTCTCTGAATATCCTTGAAATTCTCATTTGACTACCTCCTTGTTATGGTTTATTACGATAGTGAGTGTTCGCAAAAATATTTAGTTTGGCTATGATAAAACTTGTCAAAACTAGCAAAACATTTGTAGATTGATTAAACAGTTATGATTATGATTCTACTAGATAAAAAATGTCAGAAAGAAAAAAAAGAGGATCGAATAACCATCTCATATGCATTTTCACTATTTTTGTGGATTCCCACTGGGATAATCGACTAGAAGAAGAAAATACGTACGATTATTTGTCCTTGAGTTGAATATATTGGTGGCTAAATCTTTTGAGTAAGAAGAATAGAAGTTTACCAACAACAAACAAAGGTCCAACCATTATCCTCTCACTGAATTACTAAAATCAAAAGTTCACCAGAAAAAGAAAGATAATCTTTCTAATTAGATTCCCAAATGTTTACTATGAGACTCTTAATTAGAGTAAACCCCAAGATAGTTACAAAATCCCTAGTTACAAAATCCCTATTACAATCAAGGTTCTTAATGTTTTCTATAAAAAAGACTTGAATGCAGATAAAATTGTAAAGTGAAAATAAAAATTCAGCCGAGGAGGCTGGCGGATTTAGTGCACCACCCGTGAAGCTTATAGACGTGTGTATGCCACCGTGCATTACTAAAATTACTGCATGATCTTTGAAACGTGAAAGACATCTTTTCAAATAATTTGCTCCCTTATCGAGAAACTCTGTCTGGACTCCGGAGTCTAATACCTGTGGTTAAGATGGGGATTATCAGTCTACCAATTATCACGATAATCATGGATTATCATTGGGATAATAATTGTACTACATATTAATAATGGACAAGAAAGAAAAAGAAAAATCGTACCACATTTTTTATTCCATTTTTTTTGTAGAATGTTGTAACATTTATTTCCTTTGATTTAAAATTTGATTGATTATCAATACTAGGAACATCGTTCTTTTGATTTGTGATTATCAATATTTCGTACAAATTTAATAGCAAAATATGTAGAAAAACAAAACACTAGTGGTTACACCAGATCAAATTTATTACAAGTATGTGGCTGAGTTTCAGCTTGATGTTTTCCTTTTTTCGATAATGAGTTTGAGCTTGACGTAGTTACTCATTGTTTCCACTAATAATTCTTCAAATGAAATTAAGAGATGCCTAATAGAGAGTTGCACGAGGTAAACACTCAATGACCAGAGGTCGATAACATGATAGAAGAAGTATTGAGAGAAACGTATTGCCTAGTTATAAACCGGCCCAGTTTTGTGGTGTAAATTCGAACATGTGTCTGCAATTTAAACAAAACACATGCACCTGACCTAGCTGATGAGTGAGACAGGTTTTTCCGTTTTTGGTGACTCAAAGTTAGCTTTTGCCAAGTGGTAAAGGCCAAAACTACTCTTGAACATATCAAGAAGATCTTATTGCAGTAGCTCTGATCTAAAACCATACGGCTAGAAGATAACGTGGTGCTATTGCTCCATTCTGAGGCCGTTTTCTGAACCAGCAGACCGATATTATTAAACCGAATGAAAAACACGTGCAAAACAAAAAAAGGTTCAGTAGTTTTCCTGCCCATATTTTGCAATAAAAGTTTTAAAGTGAACAGCTGCCATGAGTGTCCCGAAAATCGGTCATTGGTCCACCGGGGATGGCGACATGCGTCTCATAATGGTTCCCCCAGCAACCAGCAACAGGTTGAGCATCCCTGAACCTTGAGTTTATCTTTACAGTACCAATCGCGAACAGTATAGTGTAGTTCTAGAGTTGCAACCTTATTACAAAGGTCAAATGACTCTTTTTTTATATTTCGCACAAATTGACATCTTTTGCATTAGTTGGGCAATGCAATCGCGGCCAACTTGACCAACAGAATATTAAATATTCTTATTTACTGATAATCTGAAGTCCCAAGTTGAAAAAAACTGAGACAGTTGAACTACTACTAGTATCTATGGGAAAAGAAGAAAATCTATCGTTTCATTCCAAACTCAACAACTCCCTCTTGCCTCATTCCCCCTTTCCTCCTATTGAAGTGTAGACAAGTATGCTGTATGCCTCTTGGAGGTACAACTCAGCTAAATAGAGTCACTGAGTTAACATATAGAATATACAGACTAGCCAGACGTTGATTTTATAAGGTTGGTGGCGGCTAGAAGTAACAGCTGCTGTCACAAAGCGAATATGTGTAGTTTAATTTCTACACGCATAGACGTTGAATCTCAATTGCATTAGGCTCCTGCTTCATTTCCTGCCTTGAGAAATTCCATCACCATGTAACTGGTAGCCCAAGTAGGAAACCTCTCAAAGCTAAGCTGGCGAGTGGCGATTTAATTATCCAAAAAGAAATCCCAAAAATGAAAATAAAATAAAATAAAATCTAGTCAATTTTTAAACAGCATCAAGTACTTGGAAAGGATATGTGACATGTTCCATTCCCAACACATGAATTGCCGTATTTTACAACCGGACGGTATGGACAGGGCACCTTTTCTTTAATTACGGAAACTGTTCAGCACCCCCAATGCTTGATTCTATCTTAAACGTTTACACTTTAGACTTTACAGTCATAATCATAAACAGTAGAGTTACAATCTCTCTAAAGAGGTCAAAATGACCCTTTCTCTTCGTCTCCCGTAATTGACATTTTTAATTAGCTGGGAAAAACAACAACAGTGGCAAAATGAACCCTAAGGCCAAGCACTATGGAGCAGGGCATCCCTTCCCTATCCCTCATTTGTAGGAAAGGGAAATCACACGGAAGACAACCTCACTATGGTGCCCTTTTATCCCTTCCCTACATGATACGGAAACTGAGTTTCCGTGTGAATAGTGTCAAACGGATACTCAGTTTCCGTATAAGTCAACTCGCTGACTTGACCAATACGGCTACTCAATACCCGTATTGTAAGTTTAAGTTAATAGAAACTCGCCCGGATTTCCATTTTTTCTTCTTCCTTCTTCTTCTCTATTGTTTTCTTCTCTAAAACCCTCTCAACCCCCTTTTGATTTCAAGAGTCTTGAGTGCGATTCAGGAGCTAAAATTCAATGGGTTTGATCCTTACTACCTGGTGAACTATTTCCCTTTTTCAATTTCGAATTTCATCAACAAAATCTTCCAAGGTGAGTGTTTTTAATTTTAGGGTTTAAATTTAATTTGATTTTGATTTTGATTAAATTGGAGGTATTAGGTTGATTATGATGTCTCATTAGGTATGTTGTATGAAACTTTGAGACATTATTGATTGAATTCATCATATTTTGTTGATTGAATCAAAGTGCTTGTTGATTATGATTGATTTTTTATTTAGATATTGTATTGTGATCATTTTGGATTGATGGATGATTAAATGAATATGTATGTTGTCTAGGATAGATTGTTGTCAGAGAAATTGTATTGGGATGGATAATTATGGATTGATTGATGATTTTGTTGTAACGTGATAGATAATGTGGCTAAGATTTTTTGTTGCTTGAGACAATACATTGTAGAATTTTGTATATATGTGTGTTGTAGATGTACTCCGATAATTTACAACGTGTTATGGATGATACAATTACGGTTTCTTCTAAAGATAATAGTGATCATAAAGTGAAACTCCCAACCACGACAGATGATAGGAGTAAACCAATGAAATATCGAAGTAGTGTAAGCAGTATTCACGAAATGTATACCGCAATTTGTAGATTTCCACATGCTAGACAAATTGTAGACGACTGTGGGTTTGGTTCAATTTTCAAAATACATTATCCAAAACTACAAGGCAACTGCCTAACTAGTGGTATATTTGAAAGGTGGTGGCATACCACCAATACATTTCACTTCCCTAGTTTTGAAATAGGGTTTACCCCATTCGACTTCACACAACTTACCGGAATTCCTATTGGCCAAGGAAATCCCATATCATTGAAAAATATAAGTACTGACCAATCGCATCAGATTGCACCCGAAACCATAGATTGTTTGCTCCCATATATTGCCGCAAAGCCTACAACAAGAAGAAGGAGAAGACAAGAATTTAGAGAAATAACAGGAATTCAAGAAATTTGACAAGAAGACTTAGTCGACTTGAGAAAAAAAGTTGTGAATAGATGCAAGGGGATCAAGAATAGTTTGGTTAAAATGTTTCTTGACCATAGAGTCGGCCTAGACAACGATGTTGTATTTGAGGAACAAATTGCAAGATGGTTTTTGATGTGGTATTTTGGGAATGTCCTTTTCCCAAACAAGAACGATGTTGTTGAGATTATATGGCTACGTATAATGAGGGATTTGGATGTGCTCAGTTCTTATGATTGGGGTTCGACGTTGTACGGTAGTATGTTATGGGGATTGAGTACTGGAGTAACGAGCAACTCGCCTGAGTTGTAGTTCTTTTCGTATCCATTGATGGTAAAAATTCATACCCACTTGTAAATTTGCTTTCTTTACTTGTTTATTATTGGTTACCGTATAATGCAGCTAGTCGTTAATAATACCTAATAATGTTGCAGCCTTGGTTTTGGTCATATTTCCGATGTCTATTTCCCTATGTAAAGACGGAGAATGAGTTAGTTCAAGATCCGTGGCCGACGGGTAGGTTATATGATAAAGACCAAAGAGACTTGAACAGAGGCGCACAGAGTGATACAAGTTCCCATTCACTGATTGTTGTGCGTAACTAGATAGACAACTTCTCATTCAATTCTGTAGTATGGTCGCCGTGGGAGGATAGTCAATGGATAACTAACCCCGAGGTGGTAGAAACAAAAAGAATATCTGAATCAAGGAGGGTCTTTTATGATCCTTTTGGTCACAACGCCTTGTACCTGGGGGAACGATGTCTCAAGCAAGTTCTTGGAATCATAGTAATACCGTTCAATCCTCCTGATTCAACCGTAGACATCAACACCCACTACTTGTACGCCGACACCGCACGTAACCCCTTGCATTATGTGGAAGTACCTGATTATGAGTATAAGTTGTGGTGGAGCAAGAGGACAGTTGGGAAGTACTCAGGTTTAATTGTACATGAAGGAAACAGAGGTGTATAGTACGCAAGATCCAGAAGCTTATGTACGCCGACCACCACCGGCTAGGAAATGCACATACACAGAAGAGTTGGATCCCGTCGATTATCATCTCTTCCCATATCCACCAACAAATCCGACAGCTCAAATATGCGGCCCGGATTTTAAGGCGGTTGATATACCTATTGGAAGGGAGTATTTGGAAATGTATCCTAAACCCGATTATAATGTCAATCAGGGTACAGCTGTGAGTATCATATGTCCTTTAATCCTTATATTTTTTATTTGTGAAAAAAAATTTAAACTCATGTCGGTGTTTACTGTATACATGAGATGTGGTGCGAGGCATATCAGGATGCGCAACAACAAAACATGGCTCTCCAACAATTCTATTTTGACCATACAAAGGAACTGCAACACAAAATCAAATACGGTTCAGATTTCCATCAGAGATTTGTCAGAAATTATCTACCACCACATACATTTGAGTTATCTACCCCGGGCCAGTCTCGTGATTCGGGACCCTCGTCGAGTTCTTTTGTTCCAAATAGTCAAGAAGATTTTGTCTACCATCCTTATAATCTGTCTGAACAACTCAATCAAAGTACAACAACGTACCAACATCAGGGTAATGAACAAGATCCATAGTTGCAAATGCCGGAGCCGTATAATCGAAATAATTGAACGAATTTTTTTCCAAATCCCGTAGCGACTTTTTTAATGAAAATGGCTATTTTTTTTACTTTTTAACGACTATTTTTATATTTTATACGTACTGGTCATTGTCAATGTATAACGACTACTTTTTTGGTTTTATATACACTGGTAATTTTTACTGTATAACGGCTAGTTTTTTTTTTAATACTATATGCTCTCATCATATCTCTATATATAGCAAATCATTTTACAAATGAAACTATCCAAACATTCAATTCTATTTTTTTTATACAAATGCGATTCAGCAAAGATGAAGATGTTGCTCTTACGCAAGCATGGATTAAAGCAACAAATAATATTCTAAACACAGTTCAAGTCAGTAGCAACCAGTTCTGGAAGAATGTATTTGAATTTGATAACATATCCGGAAATCCAAATGCGAGAAATAAAGGAGGTCTTAAAACTAGGTGGAGCGTTATCAATAAGGAGGTCATCACTTTTGTCACGATTCAGGCCAAAGTTAACATAAGTAATCCTGGAATGTCATATGAACAAAGGGTAAGAATTTTATAACAATTTTTTATTATTTCCTTAAATTATAACTATTTTAAGTTATGTTTTGTTGTTGTAATTTCATAAAAGTGCTGCTCGTTTAGACTATCTTAACCAGACATGCACCAATTTTCCTCATGATGAATGTTATCAGCTATTGAAAGCAAGTTATGAGCCCTACAATCCCGACGAAATATATCTTTATCGCCGAGATGTTCCTGCATCATATGTTGATCAAGTCTTCGGAATAACAATCCTGAAGAATGATTAAATATGAATGTTTAATCTTATATTTATGTAATCTTCCGTCTCTATGTTTTTCTGCATCAGATGTTAATCAAGTCTTCGGATCTACAATCCTGAAAAATGATTATATTTGAATGTTTTATCTTATATTTATGTAATCTTCTATCTTTATGTGTTCCTGCAACAGATGTTAATCAAGTCTTCAGATCTACAATCCTGAAGAATGATTATATTTGAATGTTTTATTTTATATTAATGTAATCTTTTATCTTTATGTGTTCTTGCAACCTAGATATGATCTGATGTTCTATCTTTTACTTAATTAAAGTTTAACATAACTAAAATTGAAATTCAACAAAATAGACAACAAGATTACAACTATTGAATAAAAAACAAATCACTTGTCATAGTAATCACGGTTGCACTTAGCACGTGCAACAAGCCTTTAAACCCCTAGGTGACCCTAGTGGACGAGTTATAGTCTTGTGAGGGTTTACACAGAGATTAATCCACAAACATTTATTATACTTTCAATCTTCATTGGATGAACCAGATGAATTGTCCGGCGATTGATACTCTGGGATTTTGGATACCATGAAATTATAGCTTTCATCAAATGTGAATGCTTCCCCCTTTTCCTCAAAATAACGCGCTTTAACGACTTCGTGCTACAATAACACTACACAATATACTTATTTCTATAATTTAAAATCAAGCAATTTAGCTTTCTACGAAAACAATTCTAAAATACTTACAAATTGTAGAGGGGACATGCTAATATGGCTGGCGTTGAAGATCTGTTGTTGAAAAACTATAAAATCGCATACGCCTTTTTGGATAATTTGGTACCTATCATGAATTTGTTGAAGACTTCTTCTCTTTGGATTCCCATAATCTTGTCTATATTGGTTATATATCTTCACCCAAAAGGTTTCGGGCTCTGCCATTACAGGGGAGAGATCTACTACTCGACTTTCGGTATACCATGCTTTGATGATTGTCAAATCTTCAATTGTATCAAATGATCCCATGCTTGTGTTCGTATGAAGAGGTATAGAAAGAGGTGATTAGGAGTTTTTCAAAGTGTATAAAAATAGGTGTTTGTTGTTTGGAGATAGATAACACAATTTATAATATCCATCAAAACTATCCGTTATAAAGTATCTGTTATAAAATAGCCGTTGGGATATAGTCGTTTGAAAGTAACTTTTATAAAGTACATTACAATTATTGAATAAGAACTTAGGTTACTTGTCGAAGTAATCACGGTTTCACTTAGCATGTGCAACAATCCTTTAAACCCCTAGGCGACCCTAGTGGAAGAGTTATAGTCTCGTGAGGGCTTACAGAAGATGTACCCACAAAATCTTAAACAACACCCGCATATACTAATCGTCGGGTCCGTCTTCTGGAGGATCACTGGCATTAATTTTCGGATTGTATTCGGGAATGTTAGCCTTAAAGATTGAGTAGCACTCATAACATGTAAATTTTGTACGAGTATCTAGTCGGAACACAAATTTGGCCATTTCCTCCTACGTAAAACAAACATAAAGCAATAGGTTAGTGTCTATTTGGAAACAACATTGTAAATATCATAACTATTTATGATGACCTACAGTAATCGCAATTGTCATGTATTGTGGGGCGTAACCATGAATCCTTCTTTGAATTCTAATGTACTTGCGAACCGCTATTTGAATTTGAGAAATCCGTTGTTGAACTTGTCGTATGGTTCGGTTATTAACATTTCCAAACGCTTGTACAAAGCCGTCGAACACCAACGTCCATTTTTCATGGGCGGAGAGTTCTTGAACATCTTCAATAGGCAGAGTAGCAGTATTTACAAACGCTGTGGTGATTGCAACATCTTCTTCTAGGGTATACCCAACCATTACTATGTTATCTTCAGAAACAAAAAAAAGAAGGAGATACAGAGGATACTAATTGTCCTATTTTGTATTGTTTGTATTGAGGAAGCTTATAATGACAATTTATAATAGGCATTGAAAGTAGCCATTGGAAATTAGCCGTTAAAAACTAGCCGATAACATAGTCGTTACAAAAGAGCCATTGGTATAAGAAAATAAAATTCAAATTACCATAATTAGGAATATAAAATTTAATATTACTGAGAAAAAGGAAACTACATTACCGGAACTGGAACACGGCATTACTTTAAAAATAAAATAAAACTAAGTTATTAAAAATAATATTCCAAACTCAATAACTTAAAACTAAAACAAACTTTTAATTAAAAATGGAACTGATTATGTTGTTGCCTCTCCAACTGCTTGGCCAATATGGCATTCTGTTTTAATTCAAAGTACTTTTTTTCATTTAGAGCCAGCGATTAGAGATCCATTTGCATTATTTCCCTTTCTTCTCTCTCTCGATTATGTTCAATTTGTTGTTGTGTTGTCTCTAGCAACCTTTCCGTAATTTGGTTTTGTTGTTGCTGACAAGGTGTGACTGTCATTCGGGATTCTTTTAGAAAATCAACAAGTTTACAGCCCGCGTCGATCATCTGGGAGTCTTGCGATGATGGTGTAGCGGGTGGGGTTGGTCCAACGACCCTTTTATTAATTTGGGCTTTTTTCGAAGCTCTCGACTTGCGTTTATCTTCTGTAAATCCACCTGACGACGTTCCAGGTATTGTACTTGGGTTCGTACTAGGGGTATATCCTAATGGGAAAGAGATACCGCTAGGGACATTATAAGCGTTTGGAATTTGATTTGCAAATGGAGTCTCGACGAATTGGATTGCAGATGGATTATGAGAAGATGGGGTTTGAGTATTAAACATATTTGATAAATTTCCATGATATTAAGATGACATGGGATTAGAATCTTGATCCATATCTTCAGCTACACCTACTTGTACATTTGGTACATTTGGTACATCTTTAAGCATCTCATACTCACTATCCCGAGTAAAGGTTTTTTTTGTGTATTTCAATATAATAGCTTCTCGCAATCATCATCTACATCAATGTAAACAAACCATAAATAAGATACGCATAAATAAAACGATTTACAAACAACATATACAACAACTATAATGAACATATTTAGATAACATACCCGGTTATTAGAGTCCAAGTCCGGATTACTTGCAACGGCTCTTGCAACACATTCAGAAAAGTTATCCACTTCATTCTTGATTACGCTAAACCTATTACGAACGCTTTTTTATAGTACGCTCGTGTAGATTCCCACCACAAGCTTCCACAAATTTTTGAAAAGTGATTATATAAAACTTATTCTTATCTTTAAAACTACTTTCACCTAGAGCACAATACTGAGTAACAATGTGAAAATCTTCTAAAGTACTAAATCTCGCTCTGTGTTTCCTTTTTTGCCTTTGAGTCTCCCACATTGATGAGCAAAAAAAAAAAATTAACTCTTAAAGAAGAAAATTTGAGAGATTTTAGTGAAGAAAACAAATTATAAGAAGAGAGGATTTGGGGTGATTTGAATAAAGAATTAGAGTTGTATTTATAGAGGATTTTGAAAAAATGACCGTTGAGATCCGACGGTGGAGAAGATAGAGCCGTTATGAATGATGGATGGTTAGGATCGGGTGAGAGAGGTGTAAAAGAAAAAAGGTCAAACAAATAAATTTACGGAAACGGAAACTCAGTTTCCGAGTAAAATGCTATGGAAACTGAGTATCCGTATCAACTGCCAAACGGGTACTGATTTCCCTTCCCTACAAGGTGGATCAGATCTGATCCACTTTGCCAAGTAGGGAAGGGATATCCCTATTCAAGTTGGGATATGGGAGACCATAGTGATTGGGGTTGGATTTTTCCCTACATATGAGGGATAGGGTAGAGAAATGGGGCACCATAGTGCTTGGCCTAAGTAGGTGTATATATTTTTTTATTACAGATTTTTTTGTATTTACTTGACATATTCTTGTTTTCTGATGTGCTTGAATTTCAAGTTGGATATCATTCTGCAACCAAATATCAACATTTTTCCTTTTCCTTTTTCTTCTTCTTCTTTCTTGTTGACTTAAATAGTCTATTTTAAGTTTTTTTGTGCTTCTTCTTTCTTGGAAACTTTTGTGTCGACTTAAACAGTCTACTTTAAGTGTTTTTTGTTGTGCTTCTTCTTTCTTGGAACGAATAACCGAATGAAATAGTTGAGCAACTACTATCTAGGGCAAAAGAAGAAACTCTGTATATACCACTAATGCATAACCAGGACCAACAACTCCCTTTGCCCATTTTTTTTTTTGACCGGCAAATAAGAAATTCATTGATCAACAAATAAAGGGTATAAAGGTTATACCACCCTAAACAAAGTACAAGAGGAAAAGAGGAAAAACAAAAGGTGGTAACAGGTTACCAACCTAAACACGATTGAAATATATGTTACACCAATCTGACATGACTGTTGAGGGATTCACAGACTCAAAATCCTTAATAGCAAGAGCCCAGGAAAATAAACAATAAATGGCTTTGTTCACAACAACAGTCATATTGTTTCTTGTCTCAGTAAAGACTCTTGTGTTCCTCTTCTTCCAAATACTCCAGATGATGGCCATAGGGATCAAGTTCCAAACAGCTGAACTTGCTGCATTGTGCTGAGTCAGATGCCAAGCCTGCAATGAAGGGATAATTTTCTCCTACATACAATAAAACCACTTCAACTTATTCAGAAAGGTGTCCCAAACCTTTTTAGCAAAAGTGCAATGCAGTAGGAGATGAGCACTTGTTTCATTGCAGTTGCAGAGAACACAAGTGATAGGAACTTCAATTCCCCTATACCTCAACAAATCTCTTGTGGGAAGGCTGTTATGAGCAATAAGCCACAAAAAGAATCCAATTCTTGGAGGGCATTTAAGATTCCAGATGAAGGTGAAAATAGAGCTCTGCTGAATAAGACCATCTTCCATTGAAATTTTCTCATAGGCTGACTTAATTGAAAAGACTTTACTCTTAGTAAGAGTCTAATGTAATTCATCAGCTGAATCACTAGTGAATCTGAAGGAAGCAAGATTTGTGAGAAGAAGATTATACTCAATTATAGATGCATCGTTGAATCTTGTAGGAGTATGAAGATTCCAAACATAAGAAGGACCATCTGTGACACACATTTCTGAAACAGAGAAATGTTTTGCTCTGGATAAAGCAAAGAGATTTGGATAACACGATTTAATGGGAATTTCATAAAGCCAGTCGTCATCCCAAAACATAACTGAGATCCCATTATTAACCTTAAATTTAACAAACCTCATCACAAAGGATTTATACTTCATGATAGCCTCCAAACTAACCTGCCATAAGTGCATTTTGGAGTTTTTGGAATCCACTGAGCTGCTTCAACACCATACTTCTCAGCAACAATAGTCTTTCAAAGAGCTGAATCTTCAGTTGCAAATCTCCAGGTCCATTTTGAAAGTAAAGCTTGATTTATCATGAGACTTTTAACACCAATGCCACCAAATTTTTTTCTTCTGCAAAGAGCATTCCATTTCACTAAATAATTTTTTTCCCTTTATTGTCATTCCATAGGAAATCTCTCATAATTTTTTCGAACTTCTTAACCATGGAAACAGACATCTCATAAAGGGACATGTAATAAATAGGAAGGCTGGCTAAGACATTGTTAATCAAAGTTATTTTACATGCTCTTGACAGTAGAGTCTTATTCCATCTAGCAAGCTTAGCAACAAACTTTTCAATGATCCTGTCCCATTTAGCTACACCTCTACATTTATCACCTAGTGGCAATCCCAGATAAATTGTAAGCAAAACACCACTAAAAACCCAAAATTGAGGAGAAAACAGATAAATCACCATCAAAATATTCAAAACCAACACCAAATATCTGACTTTTGGTAAAATTGATCTTTAAACCTGTCAGCATTTCAAAGGAAAGAAGGATTAATCTGAGATTCTTAACTTGTTCAACATTAACATCCAAAAAAATTAGCGTATCAGCAGCAAATTGGAGATGCCTAATCACTACACCATCAGATTTAGTTTGAAAACCAGATAATAAACCTTCTTCTTGAGCCTTCTTAATCATGAATGTAAGAGCTTCTCCAACTAACAAGAATAAGAAAGGTGAAATGGGGTCACCTTGTCTAATACCCTTGTTACTTTTAAAATAACCAGCTGCACTACCATTTACAAGGACTAAAAACCTGACATATTCAACACAACACTTAATCCAACTTCTTCATTTTTCTCCAAAATCCATCAATTTGAACATATCATCCAAGAAATTCTAGTTAACATGATCAAATCCCTTCTCAAAGTCAACTTTGCACATAAGCCTGGTCTACCACTTCTAATTCTTGAATCTATAAGTTCATTAGCTATCAAAACACCATCTAAAATTTGCCTCTCTTTTTTTTCTCACAAAAGCTGACTGTTGTTCAGAGATAATTGTTGGAAGAGTAAGTTTAAACCTTTCTGCCAGAATTTTTGAAACAATTTTGTAATCCCCATGCACAAGACTTATTGGTCTTAAGTCTTTAATATCCTCAATGCAACCCTTCTTAGGAATCAAGGCAATAAATGTATTCTTCAACCTCCAATCCAGAATTTTTTTATCTTGCAGTTCTTTGAGAATATTTAGAAAATCATCCTTGAGAATGTCCCAACAAAGAGTGTAAAAACTGATGGGAAATCCATCTGGACCAGGTGCCTTATATTGGCTTAACAACTTTATAGCAACAACACATTCATCCTCTTCAATATCCCTTTCCAGCCACAAACACATCTCCTCAGAAATTTGATTAAAATCCATGCCTTATGGAATTGTTGGGACAATTTTATGGCAGCGAAGGTAAACTTCACTGAATACCCTAAAAAAACGAGATAAAAAGATGTCAATTTACAAGATGTCATATTATGTTAACAAGGAAAACCTATCAACCAATACCAAAACCATCACCGATGCTATTGTAGTACAATGGTAAAATTATTGGGTAATGATGTCATTGTAGTACCGATCAAAGAAAAGAAAAATTCGTTACCGATGATAAAAAGAAAAAGTAAAAACATCGTTATTAGTTCTTCACATCTAGCACCTTATTTATATATTATATATTATTTCAAAACAGTCCCCTAAAAATGATAAATAACAATAAAAATGCTAACAATAATAAAACCAAAAAGATGGAAAAGTTTAAAATCTTAGGTTTATTTTATAATAATATCAAAAACAGTTGTGAAAAATGGAATTTCCATATCTAAAATCAAGAATAACAAACTCGAAAAAGTAAAACCAATAAAAACCATACGAATAAAACCAATTCAGTAAGTCAGATAGCCATTGATGGGTCATCCCAAGCTATTATTCATGAGTAATAAGAAACAATTTTTCATATATTAGGAACTTAAAACTTGACACAACATTTCAAAATTTAGATTTTGATTCAAATTACTAGTAAACTTAAAAGAAAAAGATAAAAGAAGAAAAAACCTCATATTATGGTGTAAAATAAAAGGGGACACCATTAGTACCTTGCTAAACAATGGGAAACACTTGTTATGATTTTTCTTTTATCATCAGCATGTAATCTAGTACGTTGTTTAGTTGATGTTTTTGGAACAACAATGGCTCTTTATTGGTGTGAGAATAGAACAATTATTTTAGTGGAGAAAAATAATAATTTGGTACTTTTTTAATATTAAACAATTATTTTCCCAAATATTTTGTTACTTTTTTGATCGGTCAACTGGAAAAGATTCATTGATAAAAAGGTACCTAAGGGGTACCTTAACCCAATAAATACAACCGAAAAAAAAGGGGAGGTCGATTATAGATCGCCCAAAAAATAAAAAGAAACAAAGAATCAAGTGAAAATAATTAGAAAAACATATATCAATCGTCTCGTATCCAACTCAAAGCGGCTGATAGAAATTCGAGTCCATAAAGCTATCACCATGTTAGCTTTTCAACCCAACATTTTAGCGTTTGACTCTGCCAAAAAATAAGCTTCAATCTTAATATCTCTGATTATACTTTCTAAATTTCTCTTTTTGTGATTGAAAATTCTAGAGTTACTTTCTTTCCATATGCACAATCATATTGCAACCGATAAGTTGTTCCATTACGGTTTAGTATTGGGCTATTTAACGTTTGGTACCCAGCAATGTCCAATACCTAGCATTGGTACCCAATATTTAAAAAATTAAGGGTTAGTACCTTGACCAGTCAAAGACTGTTAAGACCATAGTTGACTTAACAAATAGATATTTATTATTTTAATTAACTAAATAATTATTTTTAAAATTCCAAAATTACCCTTAATCCGACGGTCCAAAAAAGACACCCCTATGAACCCTAATTTTGTTTTCTTCCCCACTTCGTCTCCTTCCCCTATCTTGCTCATCAGAATTTTGAACTTCGGCATTAACAGAAGTTCATCGGATCCACCACCACCATTTGATAAGTCATATTTATGATAATGACCATATTAACACCAACCCATCATATTATTTCGAGGAGAAGAGATCGTTTTATATGTTATTGAATTCTTGTTAATGTAATTAATCTAAGTTGTATCATTTATGACTCATTTTCTTCTTCAATTTTTCAGCGTCAGAAACATTGACCCAAGGTGTAGATTTAACGAATTAGTCGAAACAATGAGGAATACCGACGATAATAATGATGATGAGAACACAGAGAGGTACCTGAACAAGATGATCAACATATTAACATTAAAAATTAAATTGAATCAAGAAGGCGATCAACTGAGTTAACTCTGTAAAATTGTTTCTTCTTAATTTTTCCTTTTCATTTGATCTTATGCATTTCTCTCTTTCATAATTAGTTCTTCTAAATGTTAAATTTCATTTTCAAAAGTCTTTATTCATATTTATAGATTGCAGAGTCATTTGATTTTCATTATAACTTTTTCTGTGTTCTACTTTTGAGTTTCATGTCTAACTAATTTTTTCATATTCCTCCTTATGCATTTGCTAACTGAGTTTTCTCTAATGGCTTTTGCCTATTTTGTAGTGGTGATCATAGCTTTTGTTGAGTACGTCTACAAGCTTTTGCTTAATGGTATGGATTGGTTTGGAATCAAAGCTTTTGCTTTTGGCACTATGTTGGAGAAGTTTCAGTCCGGTTTCAACTCGGTTGGACTCAGTAGTTCCTTGTCCCGTGCTACGGAAGTTTCAAAAAAAATCAAATTACAAAAAGTAAGCAACATGCAGCTGTTTTGTTTCCTGATTTTACTATTTCCTCTTAAAGCCAGCTGTATTATTTACCAAGCAAGGAAAATTTCTATGAAATCTTGTTACCGTAATTTCAGAGAAGAAAATTATTCGCACTTATCAAACAGATCCTCGATTTCCCATTTATATCCTTCAAAACCTAAATACTTTTCTCTTATTTGCCCTCACATTCAACTTATTACCTTGAACCCTAATTTTCATAGTATCACAACTATCCCTTTGCAGACTTTCTTTCCCAAAACCAATTTTAGCAGAGATAGTATGGCTATGGAAGAAGGCAGTTCGAGTCAGGTCGGAGAGCTAGTGAATAAATTCAAGCAAGCTACTCTTGAACTAGGAGATATCAGTGAAGTTGTTGTTGTCAAACATAAGGATAACAAAGATGAAGAGGTTGAATCTGAATGGGAAGCTAGTGCTATAGGAAAAATCATCATTGAAGGAAGAATGAACTATGATACTGTAGAGAAGTATATTATCTTCACTTGGCCTTTCTTAACTATGGAAGATCTCAGGATTGTAGAGATTGAGCCAAACTTGATGATTTTTAAGTTTAATCAATGGGAGCTTCTGAACAAAGTTATTGAAGAAAGGCCTTGGAACATTAACAACCAACTACTAGTTGTTCATGACTACATTCCTGGAATGGTCTATACTGAGAAACACTGGGGTTTTCAACAGTTTTGGATACAACTAATGTACCTTCTGCCTGAGCATATGAATGTTTCTTCAGTGACCAAAATAGGTGAACTAATGGGGGAGGTTACAGGTATAGAACCAAAGGATGCAATCCCAATTGGAAGTGACCCTGTCAAGGTGTGTGTTAATGTGGATCTGTCAATGCCGTTGAGGAGAGGTGTTAAATGCACCACTAATGCAGGAGTAACAAAATGGCAAAAGTTTTTTTATGAGCGTCAACCAAAGAATATCTGCACTGAGTGTTATGTTATTAATCATACCAATGGGGCTTGTAAAGATGCTGCTATTTATCTGAAGAAGGCACATGAAAAGCCTTACTTTTTTGGGAAGATTAACAGTATACGCAAAAACATTACTGCCATATCTTCCAACAAAGTTCCTTCTGCAAAGTCAAATCATAAAAAGGTTATCAAGTCAAGTGTTTTTGTTCCTCCTAAGGATGGTGAATCTATTAACTTGGATGCTTTTCTCAAAATCTATGGTGAGGATGCTGATGAAGAAAGTCGACTAGGCAAACGTCATCGATCTAATACTGATAATCCTATCATCCCTTCCTTGACTGAGACTTCTTCACAGAGCACCATTCATCATTCCTTACCAACCATCCAGACTACTCAAAGGGTCACTGCTAGAGAATCTCATGTTGCAGATGCTACAAAGGGGGATCAGGTATCGAACTTATCTACATATCTCTTTCTATCAATCATTCTTAATTATTTTTTATCTTCATTTCTCTTAAATAGGTCCATTATTTGGAACTCTGCATTTATTACGTTCACGTACTCTCTTCTTTTTTCTTTCAATTCTTTTACGTCCACCCATGCACTAGTTACTGCTATCATTAATATTTCATACATACAGTTTTCCTGTATCAACTCTAGAGTATTCAAATTAGGTTTAGTTACCCATTTTTTGCTAAACATCAACACCATGAGAGTTTTATCGTGGAATGTTCAAGGTCTTAACTCTCCATCCACCTGAGATCATCTTAGAGACCTTATTAGAACTCAAAACCCGGATATCATTTTTCTTTGTGAAACTAAACTTCATGAAGACAAAATGAGATCATTGTTAACTCCTTTTGGATACCCTAATATCAAATATCTTCAACCAGTTGGTCTTTCAGGTGGTTTAGTTCTTATGTGGAAGAATGGTTTTATTTGTGATATTGTGAGTTGTGAAAATAATATGATTCATGCAGCTGTTCAAAGTGATCCAAGTCAGCCGGAATGTTATTATCTTGTATGTATGGTTATTGTGATTATGCTAAGAAGAAACAGCAATGGGATTTCATAAAAGATATTGGTCTTAATATTTCACAGCCTTGGATACTTCTTGGGGATCTTAACTTTCATCTTGCTGATAATTCTTCTAGAGTCTCTACTTCAGGTGACGGTTTGGTTAATTCTATACTTCAAGAAATAGGTTTAGAAGATTTGGGATTCATTGGCAGGGGACATACTTGGTCTAGTAACAAAATGGGTACTGGAAAAAGAAAAAAAAGGTATAGAATTGATATGGCCTTAGCTAATGCTGCTTGGAATGCTCATTTTCAAGACTCTAAACTACTTCATCTGAATCAACTGGGAAGTGATCATTGTCCTGTGATGTTAGTCACAGATTATTCTCAGCCTAAATTATGGAAACCTTTCAAGTTCTTTCTCTCTTGGCTACATGATAGGTCTTGTGCAATAGAGATTGCAAAAGCTTGGGAAACAACAGTTCATGGTTCTGCTGGATTTAAACTTATTAAGAGACTTCAGTTTACTAGAATTGCATTATCCAGATGGAATAGAACATACTCTGGTGATATAAATCAAAATGTTGATTTTTTACAAAAGCAGCTGTCTGATATTCAAGCTCTACCATATTCTCAAAAAATACTTCTAAGGCTGTGGAAGTGAGTAAAGAACTAGAAAAGTGGCATCATATTCAACATGATTTTAATAAACAAAAGTCTAGAGATAATTTTGTAAAGGACATGGATTATAACACTCAATATCTCCATACCTTAACAAAAAGGAAGAGAGCTAGAAATAATATTGATTCTCTAAAGGATTCTAGAGGTAATTGGTTGTATTCTAGAGAAGATATTGCTTTTTTACTCACTAATCATTTCAAAGATATAAGTACTTCTAGCAATCCAAACATAGAAGAACATCTTTATGCTCATATTCCTTCTCTTATCACTGAAGAAGAAAATAGGTCGTTGCTGCTTCCTCCAACAGATGAAGAAATTTTTAAGACATTGAAAAGCATGGATAATTGGTCTGCTCCAGGACCTGAAGGTTTTCAAGATGGATTCTATAAATCTCAATGGTCTATTGTGGGTCAGGATGTCTGTGAGATGGTTAAAAATTTCTTCTATACTAAGCGCATTCCAACTCAGATAAACAAAACCTATATTTCTCTTATTCCCAAAAAGAAGAAATCATGCTCTCCTGCTGACTTCAGGCCTATAGGTTTATGTAATACATCTTATAAGATCATCTCTAAGATCTTAGTCTCTAGAATGAAACCTCTCATGAATAGAATTATTTCTCCCTACCAGGCAGCTTATGTATCTGGAAGAATGATCAATGATAACACTATCATTGCTCATGCATTAATTCATTCTATGAAGAGGAAACAAGGAGAAGGTGGTTGGTTAGCTCTCAAGATAGATATGTCCAAAGCATTTGACAGGCTAGAATGGAATTTTCTTATCAAGGTTCTTAAAAAATTTGGATTCAGTGAAGATTGGTGTCAGCTGATACATCAATGCATAAGCACAACAACTTTGTCAGTACTTCTTAACGGTTCTCCTTGTGAGGATTTCACTCCAACTAGAGGTATTAGACAAGAAGATACCCTATCTCCTTATCTATTCATCCTTGCTATGGAATGGTTTTCTAGAACTCTTCTAGTTGCTCATGATTCAAAGGCAATTCAAGGTATTCAAGCTGCAAGGGGGGCTCCATCTATAAATCATTTGCTTTTTGCAGATGATTGTCTCATTTTCACTCAGGATAATTTAATCAGTGTGAATAATCTCCTACTCACTTTGAAGGATTTTAGTTCAAAATCGCGTCATGTCATTAATTTTGACAAGTCTTCAGTCTTTTATAGTAATAATTTAGATCCATCTTTTTGCAACACTCTCAGCAATATTTTGGGAGTTAAATCTATGGAGGAAAATGAGAAATACCTGGGATCCCCTCTTCTTATTGAAAAGTCTAAAGTTAAGGCCTTTGAAGAAGTACAAGTAGCTTTTGAAAGAAGACTTGGTAATTGGCAGGGTATTAATCTTCATCAAGCTGGCAGAACAACTATGGTGAAAGCTGTCCTCAATGTAGTTCCAATATACCAAATGAGCACCTTCAAGATGCCTAAGAAACTTATCAAAAAGTTGGACATGCTTCAAAGGAAATTCTGGTGGGGTTACAAGTCTAATAGAGGATTCAACTTGATTGCTTGGAAAAACTTGCAGTTGTCTAAAGATTTGGGAGGCTTAGCTTTTAGAGATTTAGAAATGCTAAATCATTCTCTCCTCACCAAAGTTACTTGGACAATATGTCAAAACTCTGATTTCGTTATGTCTAAACTTCTAAAAGCTAAATACTTTAAAAAGGAAGATTTTCTACACTTATCTGGGGAAAGCAGTAACTCATCATGGACTTGGAAAGGAATCGAACTGGGTTTATCCATACTTCAGAAAAATTATTGTATGGAGGTAAATTATGGTAAGAGCACCAAAATTTGGGTTGACAGGTGGATTGTTGGACTGGAGAGTGTTGTTGAGCCTCTTCATTACACCCATCGATAATATGTTTTGGTTAGCGAGCTGATTATTACTGGTACCAACAATTGGAATGTACCACTCCTTAATGATTTATTCAGTTTGGATACGGTGGATAAGATTAAAAATATGCAGTTATCTTATCAAGAAGAGGATGTCATCAGATGGTCACCTTCTAAAGATGACAGCTTTACAGTTAAGAGTGCGTATAACAAACCCATGGAAACCAGAGTGCAGAATCAAGCTGCTTTAACTGTTGTTCCAAGATCAGTCTGGAAAAGTCTTTGGAAGATGAAGTTATCACATCGAGTTACACTTTTCACATGGAAATGCTTGAAAGAAGTTATTCCTACCAGGGTAAGACTCTCACAGGATATGCAAGACATGGAAACTCACTGTGGAATATGCATGCAGGAAGATGAAACTCTTTTTCATTTGTTAGTCACCTGCAATCACGCTAAGGCAGTCTGGAGAGCTCTTAATGTCAACATTGATCAAGTTAGCCGTAACTACAATAATGTGAAAGACTGGATTATCTCTTGGTTTCAAGATGTGCAAAATTCAGGAGAGGGAGAACTGCAAGCTTGGAGAACCTTATTAATGGTTGGATGCTGGATAATTTGGAAGGAGAGATGCGACTGCATTTTTCAGGATAAATCTCTCAATCCTTTGAATACAGTCTCAAGAATTCAATATCAATTACTTAGCTTTAAAACATCTCCACATCATACCCCAATTGAGTTCATAGATGACAATTCATTTTCTGCACCTAATATTTTTCATGCATATGATCATTCTTTTAGTAATCCTATGGATGACACAGACTCATTCAAAATATTTGTTGATGCTTCATTTGATATAGATTCTAATGAGTGTGGAACTGGTATTGTCTTGTATAATACTGCAGGTGCCTATACAGGGTTCAAAGGATCCTATGCAACTGGAGTATTAGATGCTGAAACTGGTGAATGTAAAGATGTACTTGAAGGTTTATGATGGGCAAAATCTATGGAGCTGAACAAAATTCATTTAGCTGTAGACGCTGAGGCTATCGTTAAATCCATCATCAATAACTCAACTCAAGTCAGATGGGAGAACAGAAAGATCATACAAGAAATTAAGCTTTTGTTAAACTCTTTTGAGTCATATAAACTTATCTATGTTAGGAGGGATTTTAATCTCATAGTTGATTCTATTTCTAAAGTTGTGAGAAAAGATGTGTTAAATATTGAGGAATTCAGTAATAACCTCAAACACATTGAAACTTTACTATCCAGGTTTATTAAACCGGATAAAATTTAATGAATAAATTCACCAGTTATCCAAAAATAATAATTAAATTGAATCTGAAACGATGAGTTTCTTACATCATGTCATTGGTTTAACAACACGAATCGACCAAACAATCAAACCAAAATCATAAAATTAAATTGAAATCAATAACACCCCTTGAATAAGAAAAGTACCGAAAATTAGAAAATTAAAAATGAAATCGAGAGAAATAAGTGAATATAAAGAAGATTGATTTCATGATATGGGGTTTACTAGTGAAGGTGATGGAAATCTTTCTTGCTCTCCCTATATTTTTTTCTTTCTTTTGGCGTTTTAGATTTGGTTTTGGCAGCGAGGTGAAGTTGTTGCTTTTACGGGGCTGTTACACGGTGAGTAAGATTTCTTATTACGGAAGCACAATAGAAGACGCCGGAGATGATAAAGATTAGAAGGGGGTAAATCTGTAAACACAGAAATAAATTAGATGATAAGTAAAGAAAAGAAAATAAAAGTTGGTCAAATTTTCTTTTTAACAGACAACTGTTAGTCTCAACGTTTTTTGACAGGTCAAGGTACCAACCCTTAATATTTTAAATGTTGGGTACCAAAGCTAGGTATTGGACATTTGCTGGGTACCAAACGTTAAATACCCCTTTAGTATTTCATCATCCCAATCGTGACTACATGCTTTTATCTTTATGGCAATATTACTATCATAATTCCAATTGAAGTTGCACCCTTCAACAAAATAATCACAAATTCTCTTTGTTCGCCAACAATCATAAGATAAATGGGGACTTATTTCATCTTCTTCTTCCATAAACCGGCACAACCTATCCACATTCATTCCTCTTCTGAAAAGCTTGTTTGTCGCTATCAACTTTTCACAGAGCAGAGGCCATAGAAAAGAGTTTACTTTGTATCGGAAATATGGACTCCAAATAATCATTTTTTTTTAATAAAGAGAAGATTTATTAAGAGAAAAGAGAATACAAAAGTTTCTTACGAGGAGTAAGAAAGTTAAAATCGAAACAAAAGATAAAAAGATAAAACATATTACAGAAGATTACATCTTTCAAGTAAAAATAAGATCACAATTGAAAATGATGCTGCTAAAATTGCCTCTAATGTCAGGTAATTCGAAAAGAGTTGCCGAAGAATAAATGAGAATTCTTGCATTTTGACAAAGTTGGTTTTCATTTGTGAACTTTCCTTCGAAAGTTCTTGCGTTTCTTTCATTCCATATTGTCCAAAGGGCAGCACTAGGTATAAAGAACCATATCTTTTTGTCAATTTCAGGAGCTCTATAAGTTCCCCAAGACTGCAACAATATCAAGATGACGGATGGCTAGATACCAATTGCACTAAAAGATAGCAGAAGACAATTCCAGATCCTTCTAGCTAGGGGACATTCAAAGAACAAATGTTTTCCATGTTCTTCGTTATTGTTACATATTACGCATTTGTTAACATGATGATAACCCCATTCCACAAGTTTATCAATTGTAACCAATCTATCATGTGCAGCCAGCCATAAGAAGAAAATATTTTGGTAACGATTTTAGTGTTCCAGAAGGTTTTGTGCGGAAATTGTGTATGTTCTTCACCATGGTGTAGGGATGAATAAAGAGAACTGGTAGAGAAGGTACATGTGGCAGATAAAGTCCATGGTCTTCTATCTTCTAAATTATTAAGAAGTGGAGGATCTGACCATATCAAGTCGAGGAGAGCAATAAGTTGTTCAGCCTCATGATCAGATAAATCCCTCGTGAGATGTAGGTTCTAATTAGCACGATTTCCATTTGAAGTTATATGAGAGGAGACATGAACTTTCTTGTTAGAACTGACCTTGTATAAAGCTGGAAAATAAATTTTAAGTGGATTATTACCCACCCACATGTCAGACCAAAAAGAAATATTTGTACCACTTTGTACTACCAATGATGGGAACTGAGAAATTTTTGCAGCTTGCTTGGTGATTGCTTTCCAGCATGACAAACCATACGAACCCTTTACAACATAAGGAATCTATTAGGAAGCAGATTTTCCATACTTGTCTTCAATAATAGAATACCAGAGCGAATTCTTTTCTAAACCAAACCTCTAAACCCATTTTGCTAAGAGATCTATATTGAAGTGTTGTAAATCTCTAAAACCCATCCCACCTTTTTCAATGGAAGTACAAACCAAAGACCAGTTAGCCGAGTGCTTATTATTAGGTTCATCACTGTTACTCCATAAATAAAAAATCTAATATACTTTTCCAGTAATTTTGTATTGGGAACTGGAGCTTTGAAAATACTGAAAAAGTAAAGCGGAAGACTAGAAAGAACATGCTTAATGAGTGTGATCTTACCTCCCTTTGTAAGATGAATTTTCTTCCAAGTAACAAGCTTGCTATCGAACTTTTCCAGAATAGGATCCCATATAGTTCTTGAGTTGGACTTAGCTCCTAGATGAAGTCCCAAATACATAAATGGAAGATTATCAGTGAGGCAACCAATCTTTTGGGCCCATGAAGCCAATAGAGGTGTGACTCCCAAACCTATTAATCTGGTTTTAGAGTTATTCACTCTAAGTTCTGACACAATTTCAAAACATTTTAAAGCATTAAATAAGAAGTGAATTTCTTCCTAGTCATATTTGAGAAAAAGAATGGTATCATCAACATAATGTAAATGGGAAATCTTCCGACTGTCGCTCCTTATAGAAAATACTGAAAGAAGACCTTTTTGAGTGATCTTATCCAAAAATATAGCAAAGTCATCCATAGCAATGTTGAAGAGAAGAGGGGATCGCGGGTCTCCCTGTCCAACACCTCTTGAGCAATCGAAAGAACCAAAAGGATAACCATTAATGAGTATGGAAAATGTAGTTGTAGAGTAGCAAAAATGAATCTATCTGCACCATTTTTATTTGAAACCAATCTTCCTAAGAATAGATTGCCAGTGCGACCAATTTACCTTGTCAAAAGCTTTTTCAAGATATATTTTACAAATAACACCAGCAGATTTTTCTTTGATCTTAGAATCTACCAATTCATTTGCAATTAGGATGCTATCATGCATTTGTCTCCCATCAACATAAGCAAATTAAGTTTCCGATATGATCTTAGGTATTAAGAGTTGTAATCTACTAGCCAGTTGTACATGCTAGTGAGAAGACTAATAGGCCTAAGATCCAATACACTTTCAACGGAATTCTTTTTAGGAACCAAAGAATTGAATGTGGCATTATGAAAGGAATTGGTCTTACCTTGGTATTGAACTCCTCAATAGTCTTCATGACATCATCTTTAAGGAAAGACAAGCACTTCTTAAATATGATTATTGGGTATCCGTCAGGACCGGGGGCCTTCACAGCAGCAGGCTCCTTAATAGCACTATATACTTCATCTTCACTTATATTCCTTTCAATATTTGTAGCTTCATCTTCTGAAATCCTCACAAAATCCAAACTATTTGCGGATGGTCTAATGGGACAATCTTTTTTGAACAAATTCTGAAAATGATTGATTGTTTGATTTTATCTTGTTTTGGTCATTAGTAAGTTCCCCTACAACATATAAATGCTAGATCATGTTCTGTCTTCTTCTACTAGAGACCATGCCAT
Organism: Papaver atlanticum; assembly: GCA_023531105.1. Taxonomy (NCBI): domain Eukaryota; kingdom Viridiplantae; phylum Streptophyta; class Magnoliopsida; order Ranunculales; family Papaveraceae; genus Papaver; species Papaver atlanticum. Next base: position 8,323,436 of record JAJJMB010008870.1, on the reverse strand, counting down.
GAAAAAATGAAGTATTTCTGTCGCCTTCTTTCAACCATTGAACCCTGGAGTTTTGTCTAATGGATCTCTACAACATAATAGTAACCTGTTCATACTCAGCTTTAGATTTAAACCTTAGAGCTCTTTGTTCATTATTTGATCTTTGTCTTTCTTCTAATCTATCAACTACATCAATGTCATGGAGAAGTTGTTGCTTTTTTAAGTTGAGATTTCCTAACTCTTCTTTATTCCATTTACTTGGAATCTTCTTCAAAGCTTCAAGTTTGAACCAAAGAGTAGAACTCGGAGATCCAGAAAAATTGAGAGAATTTCACCATGCTTGAACCTTTTCAATAAAACCAGGGACGAGAAACCACATTGCTTCAAATATGAATGGAGAGGGTCCCCATGATGCATCAACTGTGTCAAGTAGTTGAGGCAGATGGTCTGAAATTGGTCTCGAAAAAGCTGTTTGAATAGATGGGGGGAATTTTGTTAGAAATCAAAGGTAATCAGAAATCTATCAAGCCTGCAAAGTATAGGATTCTCTTAACCACTGGTCCAAGTAAATCTAGTTCCCTTGAGTGGAAGGTCAATTAACTCATGAAAAAGTATAAAATCATTGAAATCACACATTATTTGAGATGTTCTGCTACAATTTTTCTTCTCCTCACACCTTCGAACAACATTAAAATCACCACCTAGTTCCCAAGGTAACACATGCCACATTCCTGTAATGGCAGATAGTTCTTCCCACATATCATCCCTATGAGAGTAATGATTAGGGCCATAAACATTAGTAAAACAGCGTGGGAAACCATCATTCTTGAAAAAACCTTTAATGGTTAATGAATAAAAACCTTCAAAAGCTGAGAGAACTTCGAAAGTGTATAAATCCCAAAGGATAAGCATAACACCAGACCTGCCAATTGAGTTTGGGAAGCTAGTACCGTCGGGTTCACAAAGAGAATCAACACCACACTTAACCATATAAGCATCAACCATATTATTTCTATCCACCATCCACAATCTAAAATCTAAGACCCCTTCTTGAGTATTCACGACTTCTAGTAATGAGTTTATAGAAGCAACCTCCCTTATTATGGCTTGAGAATATCTACTTTGAGACATGAACTTCCATTTGGTTCCGTTATTCGAGATCTCATACAACCTAGCCACCATTTTTCCCTTTGTTCTTGAAGCTTCAAATGCCAAAGAAAAATTATCGCATAAGACGTCATCTCCCAAATATTTTGTCACTAGATAATATATAATAAGAATTTTGACAACAAAAATTGTTAAATAAAGGTCAACACGATGCATAATACTATAATATTCGATAGATAATCTTATATTTTCGGTTTCTTATATACTCCCTTCGTCCAAGTTTTATAGGCGGAGTTGTGTATTTGGTTTGTCCAACTAGATAAGCGGGATTATAATTCCAATACAATTTTTTTCCCTTATTTATGATATATAACTAATTTAATATTTCTAGTTTTCATACAAAATTAAAGGGTAAAATAGGTAAAAATAAGCATTTTTATGAAACATAAATCTTTCTTAATCTAAGATATTTATAACTTTCGTCTATAAAACTTGGAAGGAGGGAGTAAATCGTATTAATGATATGTTTTCTATAGAGTCCCATACTTATGTTTAGATTTTCAGAAAAACCATGCACAAGATAAGAGCCAACCATTGGCATTGGAAATGATAAACAACAATAAAAATATATGAGAGTCAATATGTTTTGCATTGGAGAAGATAAAGTATATATTATCTCTTATATTTTTTTATTGTTGTTTATCATTTCCAATGCCAATGATTGACTCTTATCTTGCTCATCCACAAAACCTAAATGAAAAACAAGAAAAAGGGGGATTTTGCATTTCCTCCCCAATAAAGATTAATAATTTCCGTTTCTTCCCCAAATAGATTCAAATTAGCGAAACCTCCTATCGTTAAGAATTGTATCCATTTTCCTGTTTGCTGAGTCAGCATGAGTGTGCACGTGGGGAAGAAAAAAACATGCCAATTGAAATATCAAAAATACCCTCCTATACTAATATGATTTAACGGCGATAGATAAAGTGAAATAATGAATGATGGAAATTTACAATCACGGAACCATGTCTTCAAGACTATTTTAGACATTTATACAAACACCTTCTGTGTGTGACTTTAGCAATGGAGAAAACTTATCTGTTCATTTCTAAGCCGTTCTTTATCTCCTTCCCTGGAAAATTTCTTCAACCATATAATTGCATCCATTTGATCACAACCATTCATAATTAGTAACAAGAGAGAACACATATAAACTTTCACTACAACAACAGAGTCCTCTTCAATTCATCGTTTATTTCCAGCGACATCATCAAGTTCTTTTCTTACCCATCTGTTCATGGCTTCAATCAGTTGATTCATGCCCAAGTTCCATCTCGTCCCTGTTTCCTTGTTCTTGTTCAAATTCAAACACAAACCCCATTCAAAATCATTACAGACTCAACATCTCAGGCACTCGAACATACCTGATTCGTAATCATTCATCAACAACAACAAACTACACCGTCTGTTCTTGTGTCCATTATTTATGGCAATAAGCTTCCTTCAATCACTCAAGAACTAATGTGAGAATCAAGGAAAACTATAATCAATTATAAGGTCAAATTAACTACTGCCAAATATTGGTTTAGGATGAAGAAGAACGAGAAAAAAGAAGACTCGAAATAATTCAAAACCTGATCTCGACAAAGAATCCAAAACACCTCTCTTGAAACCGTATTTCAAGAATGAATCAATCAAATTACAGTATACCTTTCTATAAAAACCCTAACCATTTCATGAATCAAGTAGATCTCTATGTAAGTTCTGCTATTACATGTGATTCTGTAAAAACTCTAACCATTATGTAAGAAAACTTACTGAAATTCAATTAGATCTCTTTGTAGTTGTTTTTCGGAGTTTCAAGGGTCTCAATTTGATTTTATTCATAACGAAATAGGAAGAAATCGGAATCAAAAGTTCCAAATCAGAAAATTTAGGTTTTGGTATTTCCTCTTTTTCTTTGCTCGTTTAACAGTAGGAAGTGAAACGATAAAGAAATACTACGAAGAAGATGGGGACATTTCGGTAGTTTGTCAAATAATAATAATAAAAAAAATCTTGACGAGAGGAGGTTTTGCTAACTTTTAGCGAGAAAACTCAAATTATAAATCTTTACTGGGGAGGAAATATAAAATCCCTCTAAGGGAAATGATTGGTTAGATATCGTTACGCTTACCCATTAAAATGACGATTGTATCCTCTGGATTCTTCAACTATGTACCGTAGCAAATCTGGAAGAAGCAAAAATTCATTAGTGAAGTGTCCTACCTATTTCAAGACTAGTGTTTCTCTCTCCAAAAAATATTTCTCTCTCCAAAAAAACAGCAGCAAAGAAATTCTCTTTGGCCTGAAACCCCCTTCCCAAATTGGCTCCTTAGGAGTCGATCTGAGAAGATAAATCGACAACCCTAGTTCCCTTTTCTCCTGTTTATCCCAATCTTCGTTTTCACTAGTGTTTTATTTACGGATTAAGTGGTTGTTCTCGCAATTTTTTTGGGTTTCATAGTAGATTTGTAGCTTCGTTTTGCTGATATGGTTTGTGTAAGAAATTTTCAGTGGATGTCGCCATTTTCGGTCCGGATTTATGATCAAATCCAAGCATCAACATCTGTGGTAGTTCTATCATCAGATCCTCTGATTCTGAGGAGACTTGCTTTAGTTTCTCGTCTTGGTGGTATTCTGTTTTTATCTTTAATTTGCTTTCCTATGTTAGGATGTGTAACAAAACGAGATCTTCTTAAATCTCTTTTTAGATCGGCAGTAAGGTCTTGTTTCAGGATGTTTTGGTCTTTTTTGTAACTTTCAGTGTTGGGTCTTATATTCTCCATAGTAATGGTGGTCTTAAGTTTGGGTCAATATCTGTGCAACAACCGCAGTTGTGGTGATGATCTTTTCCGACAGGTATAGAAACTCCGACAATTTATCTGGCGAGTTTATTTTTTTCCGACCGGCACAAATTATGATAAACCATTTTTGGAAGGTCATGTTCTTCAGAAAAAATTAAAAATTGGTTCTAGGGTTGGGGATCATGTTTCAACGATCCAAACTCTCCCGTGTGTGAGCGGGTATTACTGTTAGGGAAAATTGGGGATATGCCCCAAAATCGGCTGTCATCTTGGGGATATGCCCCAGGATTCCAGTTTTCGGGAATATGTGTCAGCCGTCCAAAGTCCCATCCAAAACCGTTAAGTAGTCAACATTCGCACACACTTGGGATTACATATGCGAATTAAAAGACAGATATACTATGTACTTAACACCTTTATAAGGTTCAGGAACATATTCAAACAAAAAAAACCTCGAAGAAATTAAAGAGAAAGTTCAGACACATTTACGATAAATTGACTATTTAACGGTTCCTTGATAGAAACAGTGACTTTGGGGCATATTCCCGAAAAATGGAATCCTGGGATATATCTTATCCCCAAGATGACAGTCGATTTTGGGAAATATCCCCAATTTTCCCTTACTGTTACTATTGGTCTCTCCCGTGTTTAATTGGGAGTTACTGTTACTATTATTGGTTACTTGGGATTCTGGTATACGTGATTCTGTTACCGGAGAGTGGGTACTTGCTCACGTTTGAAAATGGGTTACAGTCACTGTTGGTGTATTTTACTTTTTGTCGTCCTATAATTTCAGGATAATTACCTGCTTTCTTTATTAAAAAAAAAAACGTCCTACCTATTTCAAAGAAAAGATTATTTTGTGACCATGGTGCCCTGCCCTTACCACTTGGTTCTCTAGCTAGGAATTCATACCCTAGAATTGTTTCAATCCGAGCATGATAGGTTATCTCATTCGTTAATAGAGACAAACAAAAAATGAGGTTAGGTTATCTCAAAGGACGAAATATCTAACATGGAAATCACAGAGAAACTCAGTAGCCAGGAGGCCCAGGACATGGATTATGAAAAGAAAGTAAGGGCATGTCTATTTCTAGGGTACCCCACTACTGCTCTGTCACCTTCACATGTTTCTTGGATTTACTTGGCTATTTTTAACGAATAAAGACGAAGGGTATTGATTACCCGCACTATGCGCCAACGTCAGAATAATACGAAATTCCAGTATTCTTTATCTTTGCTCTCTTCCTCGTTTCACCTCGTACGTACACCAAAAGGAGTGACAGAACCTTAGTAAGGAAGTGAAAAAAGATGAAGTCAGCCATGATGTTTCCTGTCAAGTAGAAGCAAAATCGAGTGATATCCTGCTGGCTTCTGATGGTAATATGTTAAAAACTGTCGCAATAGCTTCCAATTCGTTGAATCATTCCCATCAAGGGTCACGACTTATATTCATGTTATCATAATCTTTTTAAATTAATTCGTAGATTGTATTGTCTGTTTCTAGTTGATGTCTGTAAGACGTTACTACAGTTTAACTTAACATGCAACATTAAGATACTTCTAATTACGTTTTTAGTCAAGATTTCGGTGTTAAAATAATAAGAGAAGTATTAAAGTTGAGCTGGCGATACTGCTAAACAGCATGAAATACTTGGGAAGAAAATGTAAGATATTCCATCCGACTATCCACCCACATGTATGACGTAGTTACCGTCTGACGTTCTGACCTATAAAATACTCCATCCAGCATGAAAATGTGCTCATTTGAACATATTATTTTGTTTTCATATGGAGCCGTCATGGTATAATATGTCTCCAACGCAAAAAATCGATAGTTTGGAGCAAATCAGAGAGAAAAAACTGTTGGAAGATTATTTCCAAAGAAACTTGTTGGAGAACTGGAGTAAAAATATTATAATGCATTCGGCATTGTCAAAGAAACAGATAGATGGAAGCGTTCTTGATAGTTTGATGCTAATTTCAGCCAAGAACTATGCATAGATTTACGAACATCCAGTACACATGCATGGTATATGCCATTCATACACCAACAGAATCTTGGAGATCTTCCCGACATTGAGTTGGCAAGTCGTGTGGGGGCATGAATCGTAATAATTAACTTTGGTTTTTTTTATTATTTTCGTTCCAAATGGATGAATCAAACCACTAAGTTTTTTTTTGTTTTTTTGATTGATCCGGTTGAACTTAATCCAGTGATAACCATATGGACCTGATCTAGTGATTTTGCCAGGTCGACGTTGGATGGGGTTCTTAAAATTTGAAGCCTATTATAGAAGCTCCAAAGATTTGGTTTTGAGGGCTCCTATAGATTCAAATATCCTAAATATGGATAGAAGAGATCTTATTTATAATAAAAGTACAAAATTATCCTTTGATAACTAAAATAAAAATCAAAAACTAAACCTAACAACAAAAAAACGCCTCTAAACCAAAATAAAAACGTGGCTTCTTTTTCTTCCTCTTCTCTTCTTCTTCTTCCCGCCTTCTTCCTCTTCTTCTATTTTTCTTTCTTCAATGATGATGATTATCATCTCAGCCAATAATAACTTCAATTGGGCATGAACCATCCTTTGGTTTTGCTTTTTGATCGATGAATAGGTTAGATTTGATTAAACAAGGCATTTAGAAAAAAAATTACGGTTGGGAAAACATGAATTCCCAACCGTATTTATGGTTTTGGAAATCCAACCGTATTGCAAATTGCCCTGGGTTTGTCTACGGTTGGGAAAACACCAACCCCCAACCGTATTTATATTTGACTTTTCAAAAAAAAAATCTTCGAATTTTTCCAACCGTAAGTTGCCTTGGATTTGTCTATGGTTGGGAAAATATGAACTCCCAACCGTAAGTTCAGTTTTCGGAAGAAAAAAAGAAAAGAAAAAAGAAACAAATTGTTATGATCTTTAATTTTCAAACACTAATTAGTCTAATTTAATCACTAATATTATTTAGTTTAGTTAATCTAATCATTGATAATAATTAATTGAGTGCATTTTAGCAATTAACATAAATAGTAGGATAAGGGAATCTGTTGATTACTATTTCATGACCTGATTTTGTCCTTTTGTGAGCCCTTTAAACCAAAAACTTGGAGCCCCTATAATAGGTTTCTAAAATTTTGGTTACTGCACTTATTTTTATGACTAGTAATCTAAAAAAAATAAAAAAAAGATTATTGGTTATATTGTGAGATAAATGACACATTTTAATACTGTCATACCTGTTACAAAAGTCCTTCTGTAGACCAAGATGGTGAATTTTGGATTTCCCATTTCTGGAAAAATATATACTCCCTCCGTCCCAAATTAGATGAGCTAGTTGTAGTTTGCACAATTTTCAAGGCAAGGAGGAAAGGAGAGTATGTTTAAATATTTTTTACAATTATACCCTTATGAATAAGAATAAGTAAAACTTAGAAATGATTTATCTCTTAAACTATATCACGGTTTTTCGTAAACTTTATACCGTTGAAAAGCATTTTAAAACACCTACCTAACGAGTACAAACATGACTATCAAATTATACATATTTCTTATAGTAACAATAATTAACTAAAAGGGTAGTTTTTGAAATATCCCCTTGATTAGAGAGATATCTCATCTATTATGGGACAAAATATAAAACCAACTAGCTCATCTAATTTGGGACGGAGGGAGTAGTTCATTAAAATAGATTCCTTTTCATCATCTAAACACGACATTAAAAAAGTCACCGGAAAAACAATAGGACCACCATGCATTGCCTTGAGGGTAAACGTGTGGGTTACCCGATACTAGCTAATGATTTACTGTGAAAATTCTAAACAGACCGTGGTTCTGAACCACGATAAAACCGTCACTCACATGGGTGGGTCCAAAAACCGACCCCCCTGTTTTTCCTAGGAATAAGGCCCTCCTACTGTAAGTGGACGGTTTTGCCGTGGTTAAAAACCACAGTTTGTTTAAAGGAACTGTAATTTTAGAATCAAGACGGAAAAATAAAATAAATGAGCAATGTTAAACTTAAAAACGAAAATTGCCTTATAACACTCAGTTACCCCCTCCCCCCGTTTTTCTTGGGACTAGAGCCCACCCACTGTGAGTGGACAATTTTTTCGTGGTTCAAACCCACATTTCAGCGAAAATTCTAAACGGATCGTTGTTTGAACAACGCAAAACTACCTCTCACAGGGGTGGGTCTCAAAATTACCCCTCTGTTTTTCCTGGGACTAGAGCCCACCCACTGTGAGTGGACAATTTTTCTGTGGTTCAAACCCACAGTTTATTTAGAAGAACTATAGTTTCATAATCAAGACAAAAGAAAAAAGAAAAACAAATGAGAAATGTTCAAACTTAAAAATCCTTGCGAGATTGGGGTATACCTAATGAGACAAAATCTGGGTCACTTTGAAGTAAAACAGGACACCCCTTAACCATGTATTTTCTAAATGGCTAATCTACCCTTGTTTAATTAAAACTAAAAAATCTGACTAGGTTAATTAATTAAGTTTAGATTGATTAATTGAGTAGATTAAAACTTCTCAAATTATGAATTTAAGTTATGAAATTTTGTTTTTGATTGAACTCGTGTGGGAAGATTTTTGATGATTTTTGTTTTGTTTTGAGAATATTTTTTGCAACGGAAATGAAAGCACACTACCCGAACACTTCTAAAAAGTGGATTACAAAGCTGTTGTATGAAATCATACTCAAAATTAGATCATAAATCAACACTTTCAGTTCTGAAAGTATGAAAAGTCGGCAAGGTCGACGAATGAAGACCATGCCGACTAACGTTGGCCGTCATGCTTAACAATGTCGACTGTATTGTTTTTGACACACATGAGACTATTGTAAATGCTTCACTAGTCGGTAGGGTCGTTCATTTCTTACCATGCCGGCTAACTACTCGTTGGCACTGTTTTAATTTCTCACCCTGCCGGCTAACTTATGGTCGTCAGTGTTTTAATTTCTCACCTTGCCGGCTAATGTAAAGTCGGCATTGTAATAATCTTAATACCTTGCCGACCTTTGGGGTATACCCAAAAGAAAACAAATTTTTGAAAGTTGTAGTTCACTTTATTCATGCAATTTTTGTTACTACATTGATTGAAACATAAAATCTAACTCCTTGTCGTAGGAATAACGGATGCACTTAGCATGTGCATCAAGCCTTTGAACCCTTATGCGACCCTAGTGGACGAGTTATAGTCTCATGAGGGTTTACATAGAGATCTACCCATAAAATCTACACAAAAACTTCTAAAACCACCAATCTTTGTCGGAGGAATCCAAGTCTGATCCACCCTCCATGAAGTCCGGGGCATACTCCGGGATTTTGGATACCATGAAGTGATAGCTTGCATCAAATGCGAATGCTTCCCCCTTTTCCTCCAAGTAGCTCGCTTTCACGACTTCATGCTACAAAAACAAAACACAAACTTACTTTGTTAGTGGTATTTAGTAGGAAGATCAAACAACATGGATTACGTAAAATAAACCACAAAAATACTTACAAATTGTTCAATGGAGTGGCTAAAGTGGCTAGCGTTCAAAATCCGTTTTTGGATAGCTAAAAAAGCAAGTATCGCATTTTCGATGACTAGGTGCCTATCATGGATTTGTTGAACACTTCTTCCATTAGGATTCCCATACTCTTGCCTATATTTGTTGTATACCCTTTCCCAAAAGGTTACGGCATCCACCCTTACGGAGGACTTATTTCTAACTCGAGTTTCCGCATACCATGCTTTGGTGATGGATAGATCTTCATTTGAATCAAATGATGCCATTGTTGTATGTAGAGGTATTGGGAGAGTTAGAAAGATTATATTATGATATGAGCTTTGGAGAGTATATGCAAATAGGTGTGTGTTGTTTTGTAGAGAGAACTAATGTATTTATAGGATGGTGCCCAAATTTGGCCGTTAGGGTAGTCAATCAATGCAGTTGTACTTGCAAAAATTTGAATTTTGAACTCGCCGGCTAGGTTTTTGTTTCCCCAATATGCCGACTAACATACCATCGGCAGGGTCGTAATTTTCTTATCCTGCCGACCTTATGATTTTAGGCATCAGGAGAAGTTCATTTTCTGCTACATATAGTCGGCACAATAATTTGACATTAGAGTGACGGATTTTATACAGTCGGCTAGGTCGTAATTTTCTTATCCTGCCATCTTTATGATTTTAGGCATCAGGAGAAGTTCATTTTCTGCTACTCATAGTCGGTAGGGTCAATAATTTAATACCTTGCCGACTGTGATACCGTCGGCAAGGTAGTAATTTTCTTACCTTGCCGACACTGGTAACTACACCATTTTTGCTGTCAGGACCGGCAGTCTGGCAGTTCACAACCTTGCCGGCCCTAGTTTAGTCGGCACTGTAACTTAACAAAACATTCACTCAATACCATGCCGGCTGAACTATTGAAGCTTAACATAGCTAAACAAACCATTCATTCAACAACTACAAATCCAACATTTGTCCAAAATAAGAAAACATATGTCCCATAAACCTTAAAAAAAATATTTGTCCAACCATTAACCTTAACATCTGTCTACCACATAAAGAAATAAATTAGAAATGCATTCATTCACGACCACGACCACGACCACTACCACGGCCCCGTTTAGCATTTTCACGAGCACTACCACTACCACCACCACTGGTACGATCCCTTTTTTGTTCAGCATTCCTCTTGGCTTGTGCTTCCCTCTTGGCTTGTGCTTCCCTCTTTAGTTCAGCATTAGCTTGCTCGAATATTTCGGTGGCATCCTCATTGTCAACATTGCAAGCATAGTCAATGTGCTTAGTTTGCTCTTCAATCGACAAAGGCTCTCCTCTTTCTCTCGCGTAACACATCATCTTCACAAGGGTCTTCAAATGCTCCTTCTGTTTTCAATCAAACAACAAACAATTAATAGACTGATTTGATAGTGTGATCTTAAAACAATAAGAGAAAGTCTAAAATACTTACAAAGTTCTTAAGACTTGTTGTTGGGTCTTTCAGTGGCATCTTCCTCTTATGAGCCGGTTGTTCCACAGTCTCTTCCCTAATCACAGTAGAACGAGCAAAACCCAAGTTCCACGACATGTAATCTTCATGAGCTTCATGACCTTCGGTCACCTCGTCCAAAAGACTCGTATCGATTTTACGGTCTCACCTTTCGTCCCAATGAGAAATCTCTGGTGCTGGAGCGTAACGGACATCAATACTTTTTTGGGACGTGCTGCACTCCTCCCTTACCACTTTAAAGAACGGATCATCACCGAGATGAGGTACTTCTTGGATGTAACCCACTTGTCGCAAAACCCGTTGTAGATCATACATTGAAAATCCTTGGGGGTAAAACAACGGTCCGTAGTATAATGCAACATCATAACTCCTTTTGATTATACCTTGATTTCTATCATTTCGATAGGGATCAAATATTATCTCATCCGCAGTCATTTTGTCCAAGGAGACTCGCATGTTGATAAGCTGCTGTGGCATATCCTTATCCTGAGCACCAGTAAAACTGCATCGTTTTTCTCTTAGCTTGTAACTCGCAAGCTTAGTGTTCACTTTGATGTGGGGGTTGGCTTTCACCAAAGTAGGGAAGTGCTCATATACCCAAACCTACGCATACACAAAGTTTAGTAAGAATCTTATCTTATAAGCATTTTGCAAATATAAATAATTTAGACAATTGAATTACCTGGAAGAGACATAGATTTCTGTTAACTTGTTTAGTCAGCGTCCTTGAACCCTTTTTCAACTCTGCATTCAAGAAGGAAACCACCGCAGTACCCCAAGAATACATATGCATCTCATGAAAGTGATCCAATAGTTGAAGATACTTGGCGTCGACCAAGCTTCCGGAATTATCGGGGAAGATACAGTTGCCCAAGATGTATAGCAAATAAGCTGACGCAGTAGCATTGATTTGCACCATGGACATACTTCCTTCGTCATCAAAGATTTTCTGGGTCCCAGAGTATGTGTCCCTCAACATCTTCAGACTTAACTTCCTGCTTATATAACCATCCTTCTTCACAAACAAAGACTCGGACTACTTCTCATCCAAACCGAACAATTTCTTGGTAAATTTGAAGATTTTCTCCCAAGAAATTCCTTTTTCGTAGCCATCACTGATTGTTTTTCCCTCAACCTCGAGGCCTAGAATTTGATGAGCATCATCGGGAGTTACTGAAAAAGCGGGGGTATAACAACCTCACCCAATATTTCGCTTAGCAATCTGTATGGACTAACTCTAATATACTTTTAAGAGAATCAACTAGACAGTCAGACTCAATCTTAATAAAAAGTATATCAAAGAGTTATATCTCAATTTCTCGATTCAATCCCAATTCATACAAATAGAAATCTGCGAGTCTGATTGAATACAAGAGAAATAAACTTGAACGGTACCAAAGACCAATGTTCAAGGATCAATCAATTTCAATCAACAACCAAATGTTGGATTTACCAATTGATCGATTCAAACGCACAACCTGTGATATTTCAATTATATAACAAAATATAATGCGAAAAAAAATAACACAGACACAAGAAGTTTTGTTAACGAGGAAACCGCAAATGCATAAAAACCCCCGGACCTAGTCCAGATTGAACACTACACTGTATTAAGCCGCTACATACACTAGCCTACTACAAACTAACTTCGGTCTGGACTATAGTTGAACCCCAATCAATCTCACACTGATTCAAAGTACAGTTGCGCTCCTTACATCTCTGATCCCAGCAGGATACTACGCACTTGATTCCCTTAGCTGATCTCACCCACAACTAAGAGTTGATATGACCCAAAGTCGAAGACTTTAATAAACAAATCTGTATCACACAGAAAAGTCTACAGTAATGGATAAATCTTTATCCCACAGAAATACCTACGAGTTTTGTTACATCTTTTGATAAATCAAGGTGAATAGGAAAAAATCGATAACCCGGACTTATATTCCCGAAGAACAACCTAGAATTATCAATCACCTCACAATAATCTTAATCGACTAGCGAAACAAGATATTGCGGAATCACAAACGATGAGACGAAGATGTTTGTGACTACTTTTCTATCTTGCCTATCGGAGAAATTAATCTCAAGCCAATCTTACGATTGCACTCAATCACGATAGAAATAACAAGATCAGATCACGCAACTACAGAGAAAATAGTTGGGTCTGGCTTCACAATCCCAATGAAGTCTTTAAGTCGTTAACCTACAGGGTCTCGGTAGAAACCTAAGGTTAAAGGAGAATCAGCTCTAGCTTATACAACTAGTATCACACAAGAGGTGTGGGGATTAGGTTTCCCAGTTGCTAAAGTTCTCCTTTATATAGTCTCCAAATCAGGGTTCGCAATCTAAGTTACCTTGGTAACAAAGCATTCGATATTCACCGTTAGATGAAAACCTGATTAGATTCAAGGTAATATCTTTCAACTATTAGATCGAACTTAGCTTGTTATACACAAATGAAATATACATCATTTAGGTTTGAGTAACCGTACCTAAACGTGTACACCTGGTTGGTTCAACAGTAGTTAACCAATGGTTAGCCATATGAGCATTTTCATATCAACCATATTCATCTTCACCATAACTAGTCCAAATGACTCAAATGAACTAGTTCGAGAGTTGTTCAATTGCTTAGATCTTATAAAAGTATACAAGATACAATCAAAGCAAAATCGGTTTTGATTCACTCGAATCGATTCATGAACATTATAGCCACGGTTTGCAAATTGCATTCCTTAATGTATAAATGTTTTAGTTCATTGTTGTGGTTTTAAAGTTGTTGTAGTAAATAAGATTCGAACTCTAAGACTTGTGAAGATTTTCGATTTCAGACCTAAATAACACTAAAAATAAGAAGAAAACTTAATTCAAAATTTGATTTCAAGATATTAAAATAGACTAAGGCTCCGGATTCAACTATTCCTTCTAGTTGATTGGTTTACAAAGATATTTCTGAAATTAT
>JAJJMB010008870.1:8185493-8299523 GCA_023531105.1 Papaver atlanticum | reverse complement strand
GATAAGTTCAAGTCTCCACATACCTTTTTGTCGATGAAGATCCACCAGTTCCTTGAGTAGTTCTTCGTCTTTTCATGATGAACCCCGTGGAGTCTAGATCTCAACTACACTTTTTATCCTAGTCCGAGACTTAGCTATAAGTAGACTAGAAATCAAGACTTATAGTTTTGGCAACTAATGTTGACAACAAGCTTGAGATAGCAATGCTTGCGAGTTCGACCGAGCAATACTCTAACAATCTCCCCCTTTGTCAATTTTAGTGACAAAACTATCAATACATATGGAATACAAAATAAATAAACTTTACATCTTCTCTTCCACATGCATGATCTCCCTTGTTCTTCAACATTACTCGAAATCTTTGTCACTTCCAAGTACTCCAATTATTCCAAAGATATTCAATGCAACATCATCGTTGTTGAAGATCCGTAGCCATAACAATGAGAAAACAAAAGCTCTCAATCATTGTTACACATAGTATTATTACACATCATCAAAGTTCAATTGTATCACAACTTTGACAACAATACTATGGTGATATGTATCACTCCCCCTTAGTCAATACTTCATCTCACATGAAAACCACTCCCCCTTACATAATGATCCGAAAACCATATGTATTTGTAGTGTGAACTACACATTAATTCTCCCCCTTTTTGTCAATAAAATTGGCAAAAGTACGAAAACTAGTTGGATCCTTATGAAATTTCCATAGAGACACTTCATGACCAAAAGAAAGCACATATTAGCTTTTTAGATGCAATCATATAGCTGAAACTAAATGCATTCATCAAGGAGTTTATAAAGATTCAAGATAACCCCTATAATATTCCACAGCCGCACTCCCCACAAAGATTTGGCAATTAAGCACAAGTTCAACTAAGAACTCTCCCCCATATAATGTCATTCCCGAAAGAACAACAAGAGCGACCTTACTTTCACAAGAAAATAAGGATTTCTTTGGACAACAACAAATCTCATAAAAATATGAATTTGTATCCAAAATACTCAATTGAGTTAACCACAAGTGAACCCATGATTAATTCAACCGGAAAACTCAACTAAATTAACCACAAGAGAACCCATGATTAATCTAATTGGAAAATGCTCAACATAATAAAACTTACGGAGCCGCACAGTATACGCATAAAAATATGGATCAGGGAAGATCAATACTGCGGAATAAACAAAGATTCATTTTATCTTTCATCATTATTTGCACAATGACATATAATAAACTTAATCTTTGTAAACAAAAGCTCATCCTTTCTTCCATCAATATTTTCATAGTGACATAAAAGGCTTATCTTTTGTTTTTGTCAAAAGTTCATTCATTCTTTTATCAATACATGCATATCGACATATGAAAGACTTAACTTTTGACCATGTATAGGACAATCATAGTTCACGAACGAAAACACACATATCATATAACAAATTGCAATATATAAAACCATAAAGATTAATACTGCAAAATCATCTTCCAAACAAACTTTAGAATTTAAATAAATAAATCTAAAAACATTGAAGATGAAAACGTTGGACATAACTATGTATAATCACAATAATGGCTATTCCAAACTCTAGTTATTCTTCTTAAAACACAAGAATAAAATTCTCATAAGAAGCTTTCTTAGACTTTGAGACCTCTAAAAAATTCTTTATCGTCCCCGAACTCCTTGTCGTCAACAACCATTGGAACATACGGTTCGTGAAGATATGAGTCAATTCCAACAAACCTTCTAGGTTGATGATGTCGAACCAGGGCCTTCTGAATTTCAAGAGTTCTCATAACAAAATCCTTTATTTGTTGAATATCCTTCCTTATTTCCTTCAACTCTTCAAGAACATCAAAAAACTTCTGAGAATTTGAAGGAACAGCTCTTGGCTTCCTCACATTCCTTCTTTTTCTTTTCAAAGTTGGAGGTAACGGAGATCTTTCTTTTTCCTTCATGATTGATGGCTTAATAATCATATTAACATATTTTCCATCAGAATACATGATGCTTGGAGTATCCATATGTGTACGGGTTTGTGAGAGGAAATCACAACTTAAGTCTCAACAAGCAGTCTTAAGATAAAAAGAGTTTCAGGGAAGGAAAAGGGAATGTAGGGTTATAGAACCTTTATACACTTGAAGGATTCACGTACACACAACTCATACCCTATAAAAGGCATAATTATCAATTTTAACCCTCTTTTATTGATTAAATAGGAAAGTCCTTTCCAATATCAATTAGATATGAAAAGAGGCATGAATTCCAGGCTTTCAAAACACAGAAAAGAGAGAAAACAAAAACATTCTTTTCCTAAAACCTGAGGTGTGCACAATCTTGTCTCTTTTGATCAGGCACATGAGACAAGATGCACCAAACAACACAATCAAGTTGTGATGCGGTGAACAACAATCTGTCCACCATGATCTCTTTGAACAGAATTCATTGAACCCTGTCTATCAAAAAGTTTAAACCATACTCTTTTCTATAGTGGTCTTGACAAATCCTTGGAAACTAACTTCTTTGAAGAAGATAAAATATTACATACCTCTGCGTTTTTTTTTGAACAAGTTTGAGCTTGTTTGCTAATCGATTTGCTCTTCGTTGAAGTTTTTTGGCATGCCTCAGTTTGTGTTTATACTTGAAACAATTTGACAGTTCATGGCCCTTGAGCGAACAATATGAGCATGTCAACTTGGAATATGGTTCAGGTACCTGAGATGTGCAAGCTGCTAGACACATAGTAGAGCCTGAAAAATTAGACAGAGAGTTTCCAACGGAAAGGTCAGTTTTTTCTTCCAGATTGGTTGAGTTCTCTTCTGAAAGAATATCAAGATTGATGTATGTATTGATACAATTATCAAAATCAATATTTTCACAAAGAAGTGCAACACTTGACTTTTCGTCTTCATTAGAATCATAGTTGTCAGACATTTCATCAAGAGTTGCAACAAGACCTTTGTTTCCAGGTATTTTTTTCGATTTGGACACTCATTTGCAAAATGACCAAAACCTTTACACTTAAAGCACTATGGGATATCCTCGTCATCAGCCTCGTCAGCATCCCTGTTTTTAGGAGGAATGCGATTGTGAGGTTTAACTGACGATCTGGGTTTGTCTCTGGAGAACCGTTTACTTCTCTTCAATAAAAGATCTCTAAACTGTCTTGTGATTAATGAGACTGACTTGTCAAGATCTTCATCTGATGAATCAGCCTCAGAAAGATCATCCTCAGAGACGCAAGCACTTTTACTTTTATCAAGTAATTTAGTGTTCTTTAGTGCTTTAAAGGCAACATCCTTTCCGGTTTTTGATGTGTGCTCATGATCAAAGATCTTTAGCTTCTACACCAACGTATTTCTGGAGAGAGCATCAAGGTTATTTCCTTCAACGATGGCATGCTTCTTAGAATCGTATCTAGATGGCAGCGATCTGAGAATTTTCATCACAATGTCCTTTTCAGAAATAGTCTTACCCAATGCAAAGGATGCATTAACAATTTCAGACACTTTGTGATTAAACTCATCAAATTAATCTTCATCTGCCATACGAAGGTTTTCCCAATCGGAATTTAGGTTTTGAAGCCTGGCTTCATTTTCACTGGTATTCCCTTCAAATACGATTTCTAAGATATCCCAAGCATCTTTAGAACGAGTGCACGTAGTCACATGGTGCTGAAGATCTGGGGTAATGGCATGTATTATGGCATTCAAACCGTTGGAATTTTTCTTTGCAGCAAGTATCTCAGCAACGTCATATGCACCAATATATTTAGGTACGGTTGCATCTCCAACTGCCATAACGGGAGCATCATAGCCATTGACTACACAAACCCATGATTGAAAATCACGCACTTGAAGAAAAGCACGCATATCAATTTTCCACCACAAGTAATTTGATCCATCGAAGACTGGTGGTACGTTTATAGAGATAACACTTCTGTCCATAGAGTAAGATCGCTTACAAACACATACTTATAAGGTCTTTAACGTGTTTGCCTGCTCTGATACCAATTGAAAAAGCGGGGGTCTAACATCCTCACACAATATTTCGCTTAGCAATCTGTATGGACTAACTCCAATATACTTTTAAGAGAATCAACTAGACAGTCAGACTCAATTTTAATAAAAAGTATATCAAAGTGTTATATCTCAATTTCTCGATTCAATCCCAACCCAAACAAATAGAAATCTGCGAGTCTGATTGAATACAAGAGAAATAAACTTGAACGGTACCAAAGACCAATGTTCAAGGATCAATCAATTTCAATCAACAACCAAAGGTTGGATTTACCAATTGATTGATTCAAACGCACGACCTTTGATATTTCAATTATATAACAAAATATAATGCGGAAACAAAATAACATAGACACCAGAAGTTTTGTTAACTAAGAAACCGCAAATGCAAAAAAACCCTGGGACCTAGTCAAGATTGAACACCACACTGTATTAAGCCGCTACAGACACTAGCCTACTACAAACTAACTTCGGTCTGGACTGTAGTTGAACCCCAATCAATCTCACACTGATTCAAGGTACAGTTACGCTCCTTACGTCTCTGATCCCAGCAGGATACTACACACTTGATTCCCTTAGCTGATCTCACCCACAACTAAGAGTTGTTACGACACAAAGTCGAAGACTTTAATAAACAAATCTGTATCACACAGAATAATCTACAGTAATAGATAAATCTGTCTCCCACAGAAATACCTACGAGTTTTGTTCCGTCTTTTGATAAATCAAGGTGAACAAGAACCAATCGATAACCCGGACTTATATTCCCAAAGAACAGCCTAGAATTATCAATCACCTCACAATAATCTTAATCAACTAGCGAAACGAGATATTGCGGAGTCACAAACGATGAGACGAAGATGTTTGTGATTACTTTTCTATCTTGCCTATCGGAGAAATTAATCTCAAGCCAATATTATGATTGCACTCAATCACGATAGAAACAACAAGATCATATCACGCAACTACAGAGAAAATAGTTGGGTCTGGCTTCACAATCCCAATGAAGTCTTTAAGTCGTTAACCTACAGGGTCTCGGTAGAAACCTAAGGTTAAAGGAGAATCGACTCTAGCTTATACAACTAGTATCACATATGAGGTATGGGGATTAAGTTTCCCAGTTATTAGAGTTTTCCTTTATATAGTCTTCAAATCAGGGTTTGCAATCTAAGTTACCTTGGTAACAAAGCATTCAATATTCATCGTTAGATGAAAACCTGATTAGATTCAAGCTAATATATTTCAACCATTACATCGAACTTAGCTTGTTATACACAAATGAAATATACATCATTTAGGTTTGAGTAACCGTACCTAAACGTGTACACCTAGTTGGTTCAACAGTAGTTAACAATTAGTTAGCCATATGAGCACTTTCATATCAACCTTATTCATCTTCACCATAACTAGTCCAAATGACTCAAATGAACTAGTTAAAGAGTTGTTCAATTGCTTAGATCTTATAGATGTATACAAGACACAATCGAAGCAAAATCGGTTTTGATTCACTCGAATCGATTCATGAACATTATAACCACGGTTTGCAAATTGAATTCCTTAATATATAAATGTTTTAGTTCATGAACAAACCAATTTTAGAAAGTAACACACTTAAGTATGTGTACGGGTATGCGTACTTAAGTAACTGGATTTGAGTTTGTTTTGGTTTCCAAACTCAGCAGAAATTCATGGACATGAACTTTCCGCCAGTATGCGTACGGGTACGCATACTTAGGTAACCGGATTGAGTTGGTTTTGATTTCCAAACTCAGCAGAAATTCACGGTCGTGGACTTCCGTCAGTATGCGTACGGGTACGCATACTTACCCAGTCTCCATCAACCATATAGTGCACACAAAAGTATGCATACATTTGGTTCCCAGTTTTGGACTTATACACTAATATGCGAACACACTATATGCTTATATCCAAAGATGGTTACATGTTCTAAACTCTTTATTTCAATCATTGAAACATTCTTAGAGGATGTTAAATAGAGGTTATTCACACACTATTTTTCATCAAAGCAATTTTCAAGATATTGAAATAATCAACATGATTTTCGTCACTTGTAAAGATGAACTTGGCCAAAGCGAAAGCTTACTAACACATATTTCGAGAAATAGATAAGCGTGATAAACTCGGCTCGAAATAACAAATGTGTATAATCGAAGTCTATATAGCAATACGACTTTTGTCTCAAGATAGGAGATAGAGTAGATAGACTTTTGAGTGATAGATAAGTTCAAGTCTCCACATACCTTTTTGTCGATGAAGATCCACCAATTCCTTGAGTAGTTCTTCGTCTTTGCATGATTAACGCCGTGGAGTCTAGATCTTAACTACACTTTCTATCCTAGTCCGAGACTTAGCTATAAGCAGACTAGAAATCAAGACTTATAGTTTTGGCAACTAAACTTGACAACAAGCTTGAGATAGCAACGCTTGCGAGTTCGACCGAGAAATGCTCTAACAGTTACTGCCATCTCACCGAATGGGAATAACATTGTATCAGTCTCTCCATAGAATCTATCACAGAATGCGGATACGGTAACTTTGTCATACTCAACAATCGAACTCTCCACCGCAGGCCACATCCCGGAGTTTTATACAATCGCTTGCACCTCGGCACATTCCTTTCCAAGTGGCCAGCTCTTCATCATAGTGATTTAAGCTTGGTGCCTTATAAGATAGATGGCATCCTTGTGAACCTAAGTACCAAAAACACAAAATTATAACAAATACAATGACTTGAAGCAAATTTAAGATAGATACACTTAAATAAAAACAAAGTTTTATTGAGATTACTTACGATAGCACCATGGATTTCACGTGCCCATGTGTCTTTGTATCCAAAAAGAACATGTCCACCATCTTCTGGGGTCCCTAGTGGAGGCTGACCTTGTTCCAGTGTGACCTTCAACTAACTGGGAAGCATTCGGGAATCAACTAGTTTAGTGATAACCCACTTCGGTCTTTCGGTTGCGATTGCATTTGCAGTTCTAGTTCCAGTTGCAGCTTTAGTTTATTGATCATTACCTGTTTTTTCTCCACCTTCTTCTTCTTCCTCTTCCTCTTCAACAATTTCACCATCTTTATCTTTATTTACGTCATTGTTATCACCATCACCATTACCTCCTCCAACTGGTGGCATGTCTTGATCATCATCATCATGCTCATCATCTCCTCCAGCAGCCGGAGTTCTTTCAACACAATCATAATCATTACCTCTTCTACCAGATAGATTTGATTGGTCTTCATCTGGAGTTTCATCTGAATCACTGGGTTCGGATGGTGGTTGAGAATCATTTCGTTCACGGATCTTGAGCATCCCCAGTTCAACTAATTCCCCTCGATGTGTTGCAGTCAATAGTTTGTCACCAACACGAGGAGGTCTTGAAGGAGGAATAACATTTTTCTCCTTTCCCTTTTGCAACCTAAACAAGAACAATTAAAAAAAAATCAACATTCGGCAGGGTCGACAACTATAATATGTGCCGGCTAAACAACAGCCGGCAGGGTCGATAACTATAATCCTTGCCTACTACATAATAGTCGGCAGGGTCTTATTCAACTAACGTGCCGGCTTATAACAATTATGAACATAGTAGATACAAGAATTTTCTGCTACATATAGTCGGTAGGGTATATAACCCATACAATGTCGGCTTTTATACCGTCGGCAGGGTAATATTCAAATACCATGCCGACCTTATGATTTTAGGCATCAGGAGACACCGACAATTTTCAAAACACACCGCCGACAGGGTAAAAAATTATAACCCAACGACTGTAGAAAACATATATCGCGGCAAGGTATTAAGATTGAATACCCTTCCGACCCTGTAAAAAGCAGTTATAAATATTCACAGCCGGCATGATATTCAACCCAAGAGCTTGCCGACTAACCCTACATATGAAAAATCGGCAAGGTCGACAATCAGAGACCCTGCCGGCTAAACAACTGCAGATTCACAAATTTGATTTTTCTGACCTAATTTGACATGCAAACATAAAATTGAAGTACTGGAGTGAGTTTAATTAGGCCCTTACTTTCTCAATCGCGCCATTTCTTTGGTTTCAGAGGCGCTGATTTCTTCTTCTTTAACGGTTTTTTTGTTCACTTTTTGTTGAACTAAATTTGCAATTCCAGGGTTATATTCATTGGGTTTTTATTTGTTCTTTTCATATGACTAGCCCTCGGCGGCGGCTTCATGTTTGAAGATTAATCGGAATTTTCTAATCGACGATTACGACGAATTAATCGATGAGTTTTTGATGGTGTGGGATGGAGAAGCCGGTAAGGTAGAGGAGGAGGAGAAGAAGAGGAGAAGATGAAATGAAAAAATGATAACTGATTAGGGTAATAAGAATTATAATGGGAAAGGGTAGTTTTGTAACTTCACCCATTAAGACACCCCCTTAGCCCTTAAAAAGAGTCCACTTAAATTTGGGTATACCCCAATTAATCTGGGTATACCCCAATCTCGCCAGGTTAAAAATGCTGTTGGTTTTGCTTTGATCATTCGTGACTATACAGGAAGATTCTTTGGGCCTACTCATCAATTGCCAAGAATATAGACCAAGCCGAAGCAGGTTCTTCTCAGATCAATTAAATGGGTTAAGAAATTAAAGCTAAGCCGGGTGATAATATAAGGAGATAATCAAATGGTGGTGAACTTTTACAATGGTGATGTTTCAACTTTCAGATGGGAAGATCAGTAAATCCTTCATGAATGTAAGTCTTTACTTTCTAGTATTAGGTCTTGTATTATTTCCTTCATAAAAAGTCTTGTAACCATGCAGATGATAAGCTTGTAAAGTTCACGGAAAGTAGTGTTAAGTCTTAGGTGTGGTGGGATGTTCAACCAAGTATTATTAGTCATGTCTTAGACAATGACCTTCAAAACTGTTTTTTCTTATGGTTTTAGTCTTTCTGTAATGTCTGTTTTTCTTAGTTTTATTTGCATTGGCTTAAGTTGTAACTTCCTATGAGTTTTTTACTTCCTTAATGGAATCTCCTTTGCTTTGCTCAAAAAAAAAAAAAAAAAAGTTTAAACTTAAAAATGAAAATTACCTTATAACACTTAGTTAAAGTTTTGACTGGATGGGCATCAAATTATAGGTATATCATAAAATATTCTACAGCAAATATAACACTGCATTTAAACTCACTAATATCTATAACTGTGCAAAGCATTGTAATGTTTATAATTTTTATATCGCCAAAAATCAAGCGTTAGAATCGTCTGTAACACAAAGAAATGAGACAAACACTTTACCCAAACACCTAAAAAAAACTTTTCGAAGAAAAATGTTATATTAAAGAGAAAAAAACCTTTACAAAGTGCAAAGGAGTTACATAATCATAAGAGTCTCCCAATTTCTCCAAATGAGACTAGGAGAGACAAACTTAAAAGTATCGGAATCACAAGATCAAACAATAACAAGTTGTTTAACAAGATCAATAATCTCAGTCGCCTCCTTCTTTCTAGCTCTAAAAACTCTCTCGTTCCTTTCCTTCCACAGTCTCCAACAAATTGCATAGTGGATAATCCCCCATACTGATTTTCCTCTACCTCCCAAATCATTTGTGATCCAAGTTTCAACAAATCAAGTAATGATCTCGGCATTGGCCACGACATCCGGAAAGCTTTAATGAAGTAATTCCATATCTCAAATGAGTAAGGACAAGACAGAAACATATGATCGGTTGTTTCTCTAACGGCATTACAGAAAACACCCAAATCTTTCGATCTCCACTCCTCTATGCCTTAACATGTCCCTAGTTGGAAGAGAATTATGAATAGAAGACCAAATAATGAAACTGACCTTATGAAGAATATTGTTCTTCCATAGATGCTTCGAAAAACTGCACATCTCAAACTGACCAGCTGTAAGCACATGGATTTGGCTAAAGCCGAAGCCACCATTGACGATGACGTGACAAGCCGAGGTCACCAGTGACAATGACGTGGCACAAGTGGGCTGCCCTCAGAAGATAACTAGTGATTGCCTAAATAACCCCAACTGTAATAGTACACGTGTACGGCTAATGACAGAAGACTTACTAGAAAAGGTATTAGGGTACACATGTACGGTATTTCCATATCAGGCTTTGCCTATAAAAGAAGAGCAATCTCTCAGAGAGAGATAGAGCTTTTGAGAGAATTGTACTGTGTATTGGGATTAGTCTCCACATTACTCTATGATAATTTAAGGGTGTTTACATTTGGCGACTTCATTGGGGACTAATCCTCAATACCACTACAAAAATATAGAATAATGAATTCGGGTACATCACGTAATCGTGTGTCCGGGACCAAAACACATTTGCTAATCGATCATCTAATCACCAAATCGAATCAAATAGCTTCATCGGAACACCAACGAAAATGGCAGGAATCAGACCCTATGTGCACCGAAGTAAAACCCGAAGTAGGGTCCCCATTCAGAGTTGAAGAAGGAGGAGACCCATAGGATAGAGTTGTACGCGAAGAATATGGGAAAATCTTCTGTAAGTTCTTTCGGGAAATCCAATTCACCAAGCATCAACATGAGATGGCATGTATGCATATGTTAAATATCTTTTCCGGGGAAGACCCACACAAATATATCGAGAAATACTTTCCAAAGCAAATCACCTTTTCGGAAAAAAGATAGAATGGCTGAAATCAGGCACTTACGCCCTCTTTACATCACGACAGCGGTGGGAGAGAATATCCAAAATAAAGCCTTTGTGGATACCGGAGCTTATTTGAACTTAATTTCTCAAAACACCATTCGTCAATTGGGTATTCCTCCAATGGCAATCAGACGCTTCAACACCAAAGTGCGGGATTTTAGCGGAAGAAAACAAAAAACAATTGGAACAATATATCTAGAGATCACCATCGGACCTATCAAAGCTATCGAACTTTTCCATGTCACCGAGGCGGACCTAACCTGTCACATCATTTTGGGGCAACCATGGTTACGAAACACGGGATAGTATCATCAACAGACCACCAATGCATTAAGTTTCTACATGAAGGAAAGGAGTGGCGTGTCGTAGCCATGAAGAATCCATTTACGAATGCAGAAAAGGATCTCTTCCCCGAAGCAGCCTTTTATGAACAAGAAAATGCGATGGTTTCTGAAGACAATCTCGAAAATGGTAGAACGAATAGGGGCGAGACAAGCAACTGTAACAAACATTTCCAAAGTCACATCCAACCAGACGGGAGGAAGATCTATCGCTATGTCACCAAAGAAAACACAACAACTGAAGAAGAACAAGTAATACACACGATGGAGGATTTAACTATCGGTGAACCCGAACATGCTTGGGAGCGTCCAACCACTATTTCCAACCAAAGCTCAGAGCCGACAATCTCTCTAAATATAGGGACCCCGGACAATCCAAAAATACTCTAAATAGGAAGCAATCTAACAAATCAAGAGCGAGTGGAGCTGGAGAATCTACTTGTGGAATTTCAGGATGTGTTTGCCTGGACATACGAAGACATGCCTGGATTAAACCCAACTCTTGTATTGCATGAACTCAAAACTTCACCATCATTCAAACCGGTAAAACAGCCTCGCAGAAAATTCTCTCACAAGATCGAGGCACAAATTAAAGAGGAGATCTCCAAATTATTGGAAGCCGGATACATTAAACCCATACATCATCCAACATGGCTATCCAACATCGTCCCGGTAGAAAAGAAGAATGGGAAAATCTGATGTTGTGTGGACTTCCAAGACCTCAATCGAGCATGCCCCAAAGATGACTTTCCCCTCCCTCTCATCGACCTCTTAGTCGATTCAACTGATGACCACGACATGTACTCCTTCATGGATGGCTATAACGGCTACAACCAAATCCGAATGAAAGACTCTGATGCTCCTAAAACAGCATTCGCTATACCAGTTGGAAACTTCTACTATGTCATCATGCCTTTCGGTTTGAAGAACGTTGGCGCCACGTATCAACGAGCCATGACTCTAATCTTTCACGATCTAAATCACAGAGAAATGGAGGTATACGTAGATGATATAATTGTCAAAGCCAATAAAAAAGCCGATCACGTGCCAAACCTCAGACGTGTACTCTCCCGATGCCGAAGTTATGGCCTAAAGATGAATCCATCAAAATGCACCTTCGGAGTAACTTCGGGTAAAATCCTTGGTTTCAAGGTTACCAAGTCTGGAATCGAATTGGATGAAGATAAAGCAAATGCTATTTTAACAATGGCAGCACCCCGGAACAAAGATGAGTTGCAAGCATTAATAGGAAAAATATCATACGTAAGACGCTTCATACCTGTATTGGGCACTAGCATGGCAAGCCTCCTTCCGCTACTGAAAAAGGATGCCAAGTGGGCATGGGGCGAGGAGCAACAAACATCACTCGACAAAATTAAAGAATGCTTAACTCACCCACATGTGATGCGACCGCCATTCCCCGGGGAACCTTTATACTTGTATGTGGCAAACACATACAAAGCAATAGGAGCAGTCCTGGTGCAAGACATGGGAAATGACAACCTATCTCCAATATACTATATCAGAAGGGCACTGCGGGACACGGAAATGCGATACTCCCCTACGGAAAAAGCATGCCTCCCGCTGGTACTAGCAGCACAAAAGTTGAGACATTACATGCTCGCACATCAAACATATGTTGTTGCCTCAGCCAACCCAATTTCCCACTTCTCCACAATAACCATCCCATCAGGTCGAATGGCTCGATGGTCTGTACAACTATTTGAATTTTCCCTTCAGCCAACCAAACCAAAAGGAGTCAGAGGACAAGCCATTGCAGATCTTTTGGTGGCTTTTCCGGGATGTGATGTGTCCCCACTTCACACGGACATACCAGGGGAAATAACATCAGCAGAAGAAACAAAACCATGGTTCTTGTATTTTGACAGCTCTTCACATGGGTCTAATGGCGGAGCAGGAATAGTTTTAGTCACCCAAACTTATGAACTAATATCTAAAGCATTCAAGCTCGATTTTCCGTGCACAAACAACACTGCCGAATATGAAAGTTTCCTCATCGGCCTCAAAATTTCCAAGGACCTCAATGTCACACATCTAGAAGTCAAAGAGGACTCATGTCTACTAATACAACAAATGCTAGAGGAATTCAGTGTCAAGGAACCCGCTCTCGCAGCATATATAAATAAATCTCAAAGATTAATAAATGAATTTGATAAAGTATCACTCGCCCACATAGGTAGAACTTCAAATAGGCACGTTGACGCATTAGCTACCTTGGCCTCTAGTTTACAAATGTTACACTCAGCCGAAGAAACCATCACCGTAACAAAGAACTCGATGCCGTCAACATGCTTTGAGGATATCACTTTTGAGGACAAGAATGACTGGAGACGTCCGATTATACAAGATCTTAAGCAACAACCCGAAGACCATCAACTGCCATGGAAAACCTTAAGTAAATACAAAATTATCGATGGAAGTCTCTACTTCATCACCACGACTGGCATCCTGTGCAAGTGCGTCGGAACCGAGGAAGCACGAAAGCTATTACACGAGATCCACGAACGCACTTGCAGGCTTGGAATCGAAATCCTTCTGCAGCGGCGAATTCATCGAGAAGGATTCTACTGGCCAGACATGATACACCAGGCTCAAAAGTTACAAGACAACTGCATAACTTGTCAGGGAGCTCCGCTAAACGAAGAAGCTTGTTGTATAACCGAAGAAAAAGATTGGCGAACCCCCTATATCGACTACTTAACAGTGGGAACATTGCCAGATGACAAGAAATCAGCAAAGAAGCTAGAAATAAGAGTTAAACGCTTTTTCGTCATCGATAGTCAACTTTTCCGAAGAGGCTTTAACCAAAAATCTCTAAAATGCATTGATAAGGAATATGCCACCCGGGTAATGGAAATAAGTCACGATGGGGAACACCAAGGAAAAGCAAGACTCTTTATCCAAATTCATGATGCAGGGTACTATTGGCCCACAATGGAAAGTGACATCACAGAATATGTTCAGAAGTGCGAGCAGTGCCAACTTCATGGAAACTTAATTCACGCGCCACACACTATGCTTCAGAGTGTTTGCACTCCATGTCCTTTTCATAGTTGGGGACTAGATATCATCGGACCCATCAACCCGAAGTCCTCAAAACAACACGAATACATCGTTACAACAATGGAGTGTTTCACTAAATGGGTCAAAGCCATACCACTAAAGGGTACAACTAGGGAAGTAATCTCTGCATTCATCAAGGAACATATCATCTGTCGTTTCAGAATCCCAATGTACATCATCTCCGACAATGGTACACCTTTTGTGAAAAACCATGTGAAAGACCTTCTAGAGTCATTCCGAATTAAACATAAGACCTCGATTCCCTATTACCCACAGGGAAACGGTCAAGTAGAATCTACAAACAAAACACTACTCAGAATCTTAAGTAGGAGCCTCTACGGAAACAAACGCTTGTGGCATGAAAAACTTCCATTGGCATTAATGGCGTACCGAATTGCTAAGCGAACATCGACAGGGGCATCACCATATAGCCTAGTATATGGAGAAGATGCTATCATACCAGCAGAAGTAATTATGGCTTCAGCCAGGATATTATCAGCAAGTTGGGTCGACTTGGATAGTCAACGCATCCGGTCACTCGACATGATAGATGAACGCCGAGACACAGATGAAAAACGATCTCAACAATATCGAGACCGCCTAGTAAGATCTTACAATCAACATGTCAAAGAAATACATTTTGAAAAAGGAGACCTAGTGCTAGCCATAGCCCCACACGTCCAAAGAGAAGACATCGCGGGAAAATTCGCTTCGAATTGGGAAGGACCCTTCCGAATCCGTAAAGTAGGGGGATCCAGATACTACAAAATCGAGCATGCTGACGGCTCCAAAATCAAAGGGAAGCGAAATTCTAAAATCAATGGAACCTGGCAGATTTTTTTTTATGCTTAAGCGAAACTTACCAGCATCACATATGTATGCAATGTCCACTATGAGGATGATGCTTTACAACACTTTCTACTTCAATAAATCTTATTTTTTATGAATAAAACAATGATCCCTCTGATGACACAAGTCACTTTCGGTTTTAAGTCATGCCGAAACAAACATCACTTGATATGAATATGTGTTCGGAATCGACTCTCTATAAAAGGCATCGGGATTAAACCCCCCCAAAAAAAAAGAGTCGGTTGAGAGCCTTTTCTAAGAAGAACATGACCCCACAAAAGGTAGTTGGAGACCTACTAGATGGGAGGATTATAACACACAATCCCCTCATACAAGTACAACGTCGTATACAAAAAAAAAAACATAAACAAAAACCTAACAAATACACTTTTCCCCACTCATTTTCTTCCCATACCACAATCTATGACACCTTCGGGGTCTCTTCATCCCACTAAGGGTAACATTTAATCATCCGAGACTTATACAAAGTCTGCCTCAATAAAGTCGAATACCATACAAAACCCATTATAGGTGCACAAAACACATCCGACGAAAGGACTGTGAAAACTGAAAAGGCAAAAGCAAACGTAATACCTAGCCATCATACCACCCGAAAAAGTCACGGCTAAAAAAAAAGTATTGACGATCATACTCCGAGACATAAGAAGCTTTCCTAACTTCAATTCCTCTAAAGGAAAATATAACCCGATAAGGTGTTTACAGCACTTGCTTCGAAAAATCCAATAACAACAAACCCCACGATAACTCTTTGGGAGGAACATATGAAATACAACGGACAAAATAAAGTCTGGCAATCACATCCATAATATTGCTTACACATAACATAATACCGAATACAAAGTACGAAATGACAAAGTACTAGCATCAAAAGAAAACTAGCTACAATCCCATATCCGAAACCAGAAAACTGAAAATCTATCTACCCCTATAACATACGAGAACAAGGTAGACCATCAAGGAAATAAACGAAGCTCTTCTCGAGCCCGGGCCAACGCAACCCTCACTGTGTTTTTTCCACGAAGTGCAGAAAACACCCGAAAGAACGTCATCAAGCGTTGCCTCTGGTAATAGCGGTAATAAAAAAACAACAAAGGAGGCAATAAGAGACCTTCGTCTCGAGCCTCATCCATCAGGCGTTCGGAGTTGACCACAAGAGTGACCCAATGATCATGACAGGACCCAAGATGGTTGAAGACAATGGGAAGAACCCGAGAGAGCTGTTCAAGATGAACAATTTCCAAAATCAAACGAGTACGAGACATTATGAAACGGAAACAAAAAAACCATACCAAATCAAGATAACTAAACCCCTTTTATAAGGAGAAGAAGATCTGAAAACAATTAATTACAGTAATTAATAAGTCTAATTATGATTGACAAAACTGAAACAAAGAAACAGAAGAACATCAGCTAGCAACTCCAACAGAGCTCCGCAACTAAGCATCACGGCACCGGGCAATAGCCTGATCCACCTCCTCCAAGAAAGCACGTGCTTCATCCAAAAAACGACGTGCTGCCACACATTCGACATCTACATCAAGAAAGAGCTGATGAGTACGCTCCAATGCCTCTGAAGAAACCTTCGCCTGAAGCGCCATCCCATAGGTCTCTGACTGTTCCACCCATTTGGCGCAAAGCCGAGTGCGCACAGCCTGAGGATTGGTCAACATACACTCCACCTCCTCTCGGACCAATTGCAAATGATGAATCTCCTTTGCAGAACTGCTCCTAATTACCAAGCCAGGCGCTGTTCCCAGGAAAACCGAATGCCCCTCCCGATGACGTGCAAAGACAAGATCAGAGCGACTAACAAATAAATAAGAAAAGGTGTGGGGGGGGGGGGGGGGGGGGGGGGGGGGGGAGAGAAAGAGCAACAATGAAGGAAAAAGATCAATACTAGAGAGCAATTTATACTAAAGACATTCACCATGGAGAGAGAATACGAAGCAAGCAAAAGGGTGGTCAAGTCAACAACAGGAAACAGACACGTGGAAGGCAGAAGACCCTTACAATAAACACCTGCAAATTGGGACTGTATCCCAATACCATCATTAGATATGATATCCTGCAGAAAGAGAACACGAAACGAGTAGACCAAAATACATACCAAAAGGTTCGAGGAATGAAGGAACATAGACCTCAAACGAACATTCGACAAATCGACAGGGGGCTTCAGCCAACACTCAGACCCGAAGTCGCAACCAAAAGAGAGGTTCCAAGAAGTCAAGAAGACATATCGAATAGATGGTCCCAGAAATTCTTTCTAACATAGACTATGACTGATTGTCAAGTCTGCAAGCCTCGACAAAACAGTCAGGGGGCTAATGTAAGCACGTGGATTTGGCTAAAGCCGAAGGCATCATAATGGGGGCTTCGGATGATGACAAGCCGAAGCCACCATTGACGATGACGTGACAAGCCGAGGTCACCAGTGACAATGACGTGGCACAAGTGGGCTGCCCTCAGAAGATAACTAGTGATTGCCTAAATAACCTCAGCTATAATAGTACACGTGTACGGCTAATGACAGAAGACTTACTAGAAAAGGTATTAGGATACACGTGTACGATATTTCCATATCAGGCTTTGCCTATAAAAGCAGAGCAATTCCTCGGAGAGAGATAAAATAAAGCTTCTGAGAGAATTGTACCGTATATTGGGATTAGTCTCCACATTACTCTATGATAATTTAAGGGTATTTACACCAGCAAGAGTCTCGTTACATTTTTCCATACTAAAATTCTTCATAATAGTCATCTCATCTCCACCTTCCACCAGAATCGGGATACAAATATCACGTCTAAAAAGATCCCATTCAAGTAAAACACTAATATTGAAGGTGGGATACAAGACACCTACACGCTCCGTCTGTGGCTCTGCTTCGGTCACCAAATTGAATAATAACAGCAACAAGTGGATTTGTCAATCTTACAAATATCCGACAGCCATTATTCGTCTTTCCTGAATGCCAAAGCATATAAGCAAACAGTTTGGCAACTTTTCTTCAGCCATTATTTAGAAAGAAATACACGTATTGCTCAACTAAGAAAAGAATACAATGCAAAGATGCTGAAACGTGTCTTGGCCTTAATTGAGGTCTCTTTGTAGAACCATCGTTAGAACTTGAGATGCTGAGTTTTACTTCTAACTTCAGTAATCAAATCCTTTTCTCCAACTATTCTTCCTCGTACGTACGGCTACAGATAAAAGATCACGAATAGAATCCCTCTCAAGGAAAGACATGAAGTCAGCCATTACGTTTTTGAGGTACGGAAAGGACATCTAGTGAGCCCACGGCCCACCAATTTCAACCTTATTGGCATTCCGTTACTCCATTGCTAAGATCTTACCAAGATACTCTCTCCGTTTCTAAAAAATAAGCTTGTTTCCTTATTTGGGTATGTTAAAAAAATAGGTTTGTTTCCATATATGGAAAGTCAAATGTTATGATTTTACTATTATACCCATAGAGGGAACACTTCTCTCTCTCCCTTTTCTCTCTTAATATAAAAAGGGGACCGTTTCTCTATTCCATTTCTCTTATATCAAAAGAGTGGGGCCAATGATATATTAGGAAAAAACATAGAAAAATGGTTATAATAATTGTTTTTCTTAATTTTTGTGAAAACCAAACAAGCCTGTTTTTTAAAAACGGAAGAAATACGGCGGTGTAGAAATTTATGGCATCTAAATATCAGCAAACGGGCAGCATTTTAGATTGGACAGTACTGTACTGCGACAAGGCTTTAAAGATTCTGATTTCTGAATATACTGAGGTTGCTGCAGTCGGTCTGTGGGGCCCGTTAATCCTCTTCACCTTGATAAGTTATCTAGGTCTAGGAGATCTTCTCTTCGTTCCCTTTCTCTTGGCTTGAAAACTAAAGAAGAAGGGATTAGTCAAAATTTTGAGCATTCTGTTCTTTTTTTCTTTTTCATTAATTTTTTCGTAATTGCTTAACTCACATCCATTGGGTGCCAAAATTTAGTAGCCAAAATGCCTGCAACAGTTTGTGTTCAAAACCTCCTATGTTCTGTACTTCTTCTTCCCATAAAAAATGGGCACCTCAGTATAGACTCGTGGCGATTGGGGGAGGACGACCATAGCCACTATGTACTTCTCTTTTGAAAAATTGGCTAGCATGCAAGCTACATTATGCCCCCTAATTAGTCCTCTGGATCTTACAGATTTTTACTATTAGAAAGGAGATAAAGTGATGGTAATATTAATATTATGTATTTTACTCATACATCATAAACCATAAACACTAGATTCTAAATCTTCCGCACACCAATGCAGAGGACATGATTAGAAGATGTAATCTTATCAGTAAGATTTGGTTTATTTGTTCAACAAGTACATAAACACTCATAATCCACTTCCATGTGTAGGTGTAAATTATCAAGTTTAATTACTGCTGGGTGGCAGCCGGCTGCTAGCTAGCCTGCACCATCTTATCTTAAATGAAGATCTTCCTTTTATAAGATTACTAAGATGAAATCTTTTTCTTAGTTTTATATAAGATTATTTATTTTTGTTTTGGAAAATGAAGATCTTCCTTTGCTTGCTCTTTGCTGTAACTACAATAGTTATCTTATCTTAAATTATGTTCTTGAAGGTTTATATACGATTTATTTTATATTATAGGCCCATTGATCACAAATTCGATATGGCCAAAAAAATACTCCTTCGGGTGGCTTTTTGACTATTCGACCATGTAAATTTAGCTCTACATCGGCAACTCAATCAAATCACTGCTGTTTACCAATCAAAATGAAAGTTGAGTTAACCTTTCCATGCCAGTTAAGTTCCAGCACTTAAAGGTATATAAAAGAAAAAAACTACTCGTTAAATTTCTCTGCAACTTAGATTATCTCGGATAATTTTACATACAAAGATAAAATGAGAGATATTTAAATAATGCTCCCTTCAATAATACTAACTGCTTAAACCGGGTGATTCCGTGATGCCCACTAGAAATTGGGACATCCATGTTATAAAGATATTGTCGTTATAACTAACTCTGCTTGTGTAATAAAGAGTTGATTAGTATGGAAATTGTAATAGCCTGCTAATATCGGTGCTTAAGACTTAAGAGGGTAACGTGATTGAGAAAAAATGATCTGTCTACGTCAAAAACTAACAATATTACATAAATAGGTACCAAATTTGGCAATCAAGCAAAATAGCAACTGAACTAGAATAATTTAGAACACACAGCATCATAATAATCTAACGATGAGGGTAACCTGTAAAGCATGGCGTAGTGATCATGAATATGGCGTAATGATCACACTAGCGATAGCCCTATTAAGGTGGGCCTATATCTGTTTGAGTTATTCAATGGGCCTGGAGAGTTATTAAATGGGCCTGGAGAGTTCGTTTTGATAAGAATCAATTTGGGCACCACTGCCTTTTTTGGGGAGACTATTCTCAAAATTCGACTAGGTCATTTTTCCAATACTCCTTATCCACGTATTTTGCTTGATAACCAAAATGCCTCTCGTTAATCGATTGAGCTAAAGATTAAGTTATGCTAATTAATTTATTAATTTTAGATTATATTAGTGAGTTGGATTATAGGGGATCATGGTAGATGAACCTCAACTGGAGAATCGGGCGAGCTGAGGAGAGAGAGAGTCTGAGGATCGGGCAATCAACTCAGTGGAAAAAAATTTCTTCGTTTTTGAGTTCAGCGTTTCTCAATAATTCTCAGGTGATTCTTTGTATTCCGTTAATGAGGGTGTTTGATCTTTAATGTTTTTGGCTAGTTTATGTAATAATTTGGTCTGAATCTCGTTGGTAGTGAAGGTTTTAAACTTGGTCCTAATGGAGAGAAAAAATTGGATCTGGTTTGTTTGATTCTCCTTTTGGGTCTGTTAAAAATTATGAAGAAGTAAGAAAAGACAGTGAACCTGAGATTAGTATTTTAGATGATGATATAGATATTTGTATTAATGAATGGAGGTTCAGTTTAATCGGTAGATTGGATTTCCTGAAGTTCACATTAGAGGTTGCTGAAAAATCTCTTAGATCTCAATGGAAAATTAAATGTAATTATCAGTTAATACCCTTGGGAAAAGGTTTATTTGTGATCAAGCTTGAAAATGAGGAAGATAAACAACATATATGGTCTGGTTATTGGGAAGTGGAGAAGCAAAGTGTGAAACTTCAAAATTGGGAACCTAATTTTAAACCATCTAATCAGAAATCATCTACTGCTTTTGTTTGGTGTCAATTGCTAGGATTGAGTATCGAATACTGGAAAGAAAAGATTCTGTTAGATATTGGAAGAGCTATTGGTAGACCTGTGAAGGTGGATGAGATAACTTTAAACAGGAAAATTGGGTACTATGCTAGTGTGTTAGTTGAAATTGATCTTACTAAAGCCATTCCTGATAAAGTTTGGGTCAAAAAAAAATATGGTGGGTTTTCTCAGAAGATTAATATTCCTAAGTTACCTAAATTTTGCAATCACTGTCAGGTGGTTGGTCATTATGTTTCAAAATGTAGAATTTAAAGGAAAGAAACTATGCAACATCAGAATGGTCCAGCTACAGTTCCAACTGAAAATAGAAGTTATAGAAGAAGAAACAAGACTAAAAAATATAACAATCTACTCATTGGTTTTGATATATGTCAGCCTGATAATGCAGACAATTCTGCTAGTGTTTCTGGTGTGCAACAGTCTAATGCAGAGTTAACTCCAAAGGCAGTAATTCATGAGGAAAACAAAAATGAAGGAGAAATAATATCCGGGAGATTTGAAGTGCTTAAGGAGGTGAAACATGTTCTTGATTCAATACACGAATTCCCACCTTTAGAGGTAAGTAAGTTACTTGAGATCGGTACTTCTTCTAATACAAATGTTGTTAAAATACTTCCAACAGTGAAACAAGTTATCCTAGAAATTCCAAAGAAGGCTGAGGTACCAAAAGTCATTACAAGAAAACAGGCTGCCAAAAATTTAAGTAAAAATGATAATGGGAGGAAAAGCTCCCATTCAAAAACCTATTTCTAAATGAGAGTGCTGTTTTGGAATGTCAGAGGCTTAAGAAGAAATAAAGCCAAAGACAAGTTACAATGTTTAGTTAAAAAGTTTTGTCCATCTTTGGTTTGTATTGTAGAACCAAAAGTGAGAGTCACTTCAAAATATGCTAAGATGCTAAGGTTGGTAGGTATGAAGAATTGTTTAATCCATAATAGTAGTGAAAAAAAAAGGTAATATATGGTTATGCTGGAACGCCTCTATATATGATCCACAAGTTAACTCTATCACTCAGCAGGCTATAATTGTAAGTATTGGAGGCATATTAGTTACTGGTGTCCATGGAGCTAATCTTACATTGGATTGAAAAATCTTATGGCGGGAGTTGGAAGTAATATGCACTTATAATCTTCCATGGTTGGTGATTGGAGATTTTAATGTTGTATTATCTATAGATGAGAAGAAAGGTGGTAGGAGTCCCTTAAAAGAAGCTATGATGGATTTTAATCACTGTCTGAATTCATGTGGTTTGATCAATGCTCCAAAATCAGGTGTTGAGTTTTCTTGGTGCAATAATAGAGTAGGGGTAAAGATAATTTTGTGTAATTTGGACAGAGCAGTTTATAACTCAAAATGGTTGGATTTATACCCAAATTGGGAATATACATTGGGTACTAGAGGAGTGTCAGACCTTGGTCCTCTATGTGGTGCTAATAAATCAATTCCAAAGCCTTTAAATGTTCCATTTAGAGCTCTCAAGGCCTGGGTAACTCATGAAAATTTTATGCAAGTGATTGAAGATGAATGGAAAAAAGAAGTTCAGGGTACTCCAATTTTCATCTTTATGACAAAGTTAAAGAACATAAAGAAAATCTTAAAGAAATAGAATTGGGAAGTGTTTGGTGACATCGATGAGAAAGTGATACAAGCTAATAAAAATGTCTTAAAAGCTACACTATTATCTGATGGGAATCTAGAAGATATTAAATTGTTGTATGATTTGATTACTGCAAGAGGGATACAAGAAATTATGTCAGAGCAACAAATAATAATTCTGCATCAAGAATCAAGAGTAAAATGGTTAAAGGAAGGGGTTTCAAATACTAGATTTTTTCACACCAATTTGAAGATAAGACAAGCTCAGCACTCAATCTCTGAAATTGAAAATGAATATGGTACTATGGTGTCTACTCAACGAGAAATTGCAGAAGTTCTGGTGAAGCACTTTGAATCAAAATTCAAGTTCAAAGAAGTGCAAGTCTCAGAAAATT
This sequence comes from Papaver atlanticum, assembly GCA_023531105.1. Lineage (NCBI taxonomy): Eukaryota > Viridiplantae > Streptophyta > Magnoliopsida > Ranunculales > Papaveraceae > Papaver > Papaver atlanticum. Next base: position 8,276,271 of record JAJJMB010008870.1, on the reverse strand, counting down.
TACTGAGAGTTGTACCTGAAAAACTAAGCAATTCAGATAGATGGATAATTGATTCAATACCAAATGCAAATGAAATTAAAGCTGTTGTGTATGATTTGGATCCAGATAGTTCTGCAGGTCCTGATGGATTTGGAGGTTGGTTCTATAGAAGATGTTGGGACATATTTGGTAATGATGTGACTCAAGCTATCCAATATTGTTGGAAAAGAGGGTATATTCCAAATGGCTTAAACTCCAATTTTTTGGTTCTAATTCCTAAGGTGCAATGTGCAAAGAAGCCATCTCAATTTAGAACAATTGGTTTAGCCAACTTCTTTTTTAAAATATTCACTAAGATACTAACTATGAGAATTAGTAGTTTGCTAAGTAAAATAATAACTCCTCAGTAAGGTGCCTTTATCAAAGGAAAAACCATTCAAGAGCAAATAGTTTTGGCTTCAGAGATGGTGAATGAACTGGACACAAAAATAAGAGGTGGAAATGTGGCATTGAAGGTTGATATCACTCAAGCATATGATTCCCTGAGTTGGGAATTTTTATTTGAAGTAATGATCAGAATTGGATTCTCAGAAAAATGCATAAGTTGGTTGAAAGTTTTATTTGCCTCTACAAGGATTTCAGTCATGGTGAATGGGGGACCCGGAGGATACTTCTCTGTAAGTAGAGGGCTGAGACAAGGAGACCCTTTATCTCCTATATTGTTCATTATAGCTGAAGATATGCTTAGTAGGGATTTATCTAATATGGTGGAGGAATTTTTTTTAAATTCCAAAGGTGAATAGAAATGGTGTCTGCCCAACACATATTTATTTTTTTGCAGATGACATGTTCTTAATTATTCTGCAATGGTGAAAAAAAGGAATGTTAGAAGGTTGATGAAGACTCTTGTGGAGTATCAAGTATTCTCAGGTCAAGTGGTAAATGTGACTAAAAGTAAATGCTTTGTTGGTGGGACTCCTCAAATTAAAAAAGAAGCAATTGCAGAGGAAGTTCAGATGCCATTATCCACCTTCCCTGACAAATATTTAGGTGTGATGTTATTTCCAGGATGAGTAAGATCAAATTATGTTTGGAATGTTGTTGAACAGCTACAGAGTAACCTAGCTGGATGGAAGAGGAAGATGCTGGCATTCCAAGAAAGAGTAGTTCTTATCAAAGCAGTCTTATGTAGAATTCCAGTGTACAATATATCCATTTATAAATGGCCTAGAAGTGTGCTTAGAGAATGTGAGAGAATCATCAGGAATTTCTTGTGGTCAGGAGATCCATCTGTGAAAAAAACAGTTACACTTAAATGGGAAAACGAGTGCTCTCCATTAGAAGAAGGTGGTCTTGGCATAAGAAGATTAGAAATTATTAATAGAGCATTGTTAATGAAATTACTCTGGAAAATTCAACAGGGGGAGGAAGAATGGTCATTGTTCTTCCAAGCTAAATTCAAAACAAGAACTGGAGAATGGATTTCATACTTTAAACATTCATCTATATGGGCAGGTTTGAAGACTGTTATGAATGATGTGAAACAGAATATAAGATGGGTTGTGGGAAATGGATTAGAGATATTTGTGTGGGATGATGCTTGGGTTAAGGAGGGAGCTTTAAGTTCTATGTTTCCTAATAATGAATATATGCAGAACAAATAAAACAATGAAGGTTAGTGCACTACTGGAAAATGGTGAATGGCATATTCCACCCGCTCTCCTTGATTTTTTTTATCCTAATGAACTTCCAGTAGCTGATGGCAGAAAGGATAGAAGTGTATGGTGTGGCACTACTACAGGTAACTTTACTGTTGCATCTGCAGTCCAATGTATAAGAGATAAATATCCAGTTAACAATGCATTTAAGAAAATTTGGACTGCTTGTGTTCATCCAACTGTGGCAAGTAATGTATGGAAAATTGCAAGAGGAATTTGTGTAACAGATGACAAACTAAAAAGAAGAGGAATACAAATAGTTTCCAAATGTTATATGTGTGGAGCTGCAGAAGAAAGCGTGGAACACATTCTATGGAGCTGTGAAGTGAGTAAAATACTATGGTTTTTGATTGGTGCTATCTTTAAATTCATAAATCCAAGTTCCTTTCAATATATTCTTTGAAATGACATATCATAAAATCTCAGTGATAAAGGAACTGTGGATTGTGGCTGCATTCTTAATTCTAAGAGAAATCTGGTTTTTTAGAAACAATATGGTCTTTGGTGATGAGGTAGAAAGTGAAGAAATGATGAAAAGAAAAATTATTTTCTTAACTGGGGAAATTGAGATGAGATTGAAAGGCTCAATGAAAAATGAAGATTATGATCTTCAAATATTAAGTTTTTTCGGGATAAAATACAGAAGAACTTATATAGCAAGAGTAATGGAAATATTTTTACTTTGCCATCTGCTCCTAAGATATTGATATGTTGTGATGGTGCTTCCAAAGGAAACCCAGGTGTTGCAGGGTATGGGTATGTTACAAGGAATTTTGAAGGGAAACCGTTAATTGCAGTGGCTGGTGTCATTGCCATTGCTACAAATTTTCTGGCAGAAATACTGGCAGTGGTGTGTGCAGGTGAATGGGCTGTGCAAAATAATCACTTGGAGGTATGCTTCAGGTCAGACTCTAAAGCAGCAATTCTTGCATTTAAGAGTAATAAGTTGCCTTGGTTTATGGTATCAAGATGGAATAAAGTATGTGATTGTCTGTTGAATTATGAAGTAGAACATGGATACAGGGAAATAAATTTCACTGTAGACAATCTTGTAAAACGGGGGAGCAACTTGGGAGATGGTTGTGTAAATATCTACACAGAGAATACTTCTTTCATTTTAGAGTCAACTTTACAGCCTTACTATAGGTTTTATTAATTTTGTTTTCCAGTTTTGAGTACAGCCTTATTGGGCTAGTCTGTATTGTTTTGTGCTGATAATAGTTAATAAATGCAATTTTGATTGAGCGAAAAAAAATAGTGAGTTAGATTATAGATTATTATCATTGTTTTTTTTAGAAGTAAAATTATTGAGAGAGAAGAAAAGTTTTGAAAAACTTTTTTTTAAAATCCGAACTACTTCAAATTTAGTTTTTTGTTGCTTGAATTGGCCAAAATTTCCTAAAAATGAGAAATTGTATAGCTTGATCTTGGCTAGATCAAACTCGTTCAGCTACCAGATCTGAAGAACAGGTAGCCGAACTTATCTGCAAATGTAGTTCGGATATGCTTTCGAAAGACACAAGTAGCCGAACTTAGTTTTAATGGATTTATTGCTTTGTTCGGAAATTAGAATTCCAAGACAGGTAACTGAACTTTTATTTTGGGGTTTACATAGTAATGTTCGGTATAGTCGAGTCCACCATTTTTACAGACGAACTTTCAGTTTAAAATCATCGGCAAAAGAGGAGCGTTAAGTTCGGCTACGTTTTCCTTGCCAAACTCTTCAAAAAGTCTCTGTTCGGCATTTTCGACAAAATATTTCTCAAAACTTACAGGTTTGATTAGGAAAACAAAATTTATAGGTTGTCGAACGCTAAAATATTGTTTACAACTTATAGTTCGGTTAGAAGAACAAAATTTATAGGTCGTTGAACCATGAAATATTGTTTACAACTCAGAGTTCGGTCAGGAGGTATAACGAATCGACTTAAATGAACAACGCATAATGCTTAACATATACAAGGTTTAGTTGGGAGAAAAATAATTTTCCTAACCGAACTATTCTTCGTGTGTTCTTCAAAAGGTGATGTTCGGTTACTTACACTAAGGTTCTTCACAAATCTCCTAGTCGAACATATGACTAAAACTTCATTTCGAAACCCTATTTTGAAGATTACTACTCGATTTATCAATATAAAATGTATAAAAATCAAGGAGTTTGTCAGAAAATACTTTTTAATGTAGATTTAAGAAGAATCGGGTTCCGGATCTCGCGTTAAAGATCATATTTGGGCTTCAACTTGTTGTGTTCAGAAGAAGTGGAGAAGAAAATAAAATTTCGGCTGAGCAATTTTGAGAATTATTTTTGAGTTTAATTTGATTTATGATTTGGTTAAGTTATATTTTTAGTTGTAAAGGGAAAGATTTTTTAGTTTAGTTTGACAGGGTTAATTTAAATAAGGTTATTAGTTAAGTTGAGTAAAGGATAAGTTAGTCATTCCTACACATTAGGGCACTCCTTATCACCAAAGGATAAATGGTCTAATCATTTAAGGGAATCCCACAAAAAGGAGTGGTGCCCAAAAAATGTTCTTCGACGAAGGGAAATGTAGAAAATATAAACTAGAACTAGAAAAACTGAAAGAGTTTCGGGGTGAATCGTTTTTTGTCTGAAGAAATTCGTATTTTTTAGGGTTCCATTTCCAATTCTTTAAAGAACACTGCAAAATTCTAATCGATAACTAAAACATGAGAATTTTAACTCATTCTGCACATCTGTGCAATGATATTGAAACGCTGATTGGTCATGTTGAAGATGAATATCAATTATTTCAATAACAAGAAAATCAACATATTTTGTGTTTAGTTAATTATTAGTGACGTTGCAGGGGGTGATAACGAACTCAATTGTTTTGCTTACAAAAAGGCCATCGATAAATTAATTTATCCGATGAACCCTATATATAAACTGGTTTTTGTTTTTGCAAAACACAAATGTGGTAAGCAATGATGCCGTCGACATTAGATTACTTTGATTTCAAGTTTTGTGTTGTCTTTTATTTTTATTTTGTTTCTTTCAGGTGTGAATTATAAGGTTTTGAGATTCTAGTCATCATTTGAGCTAATTCTGTATTTTATATATGAGTTGAGGAAAATTTGACGAACAAGGATATTTTTCTAGAAAAAAACAATAGAAAAAATTGCTAAAAGAGCAAAAGAAATCTGTGCAAGCCGATCGGTACACTTCTGATATATATTCTAGTTTCCCATTGGCTTAATTTGTACACAAATAATGTTTTCAAAGCTACGTATATATTTGAGATGAATTGTCTATAAATCGTAGATCAATGATATGGAGTTGGAAGTGGTTGAGGGTGAACCGGGGATTGTAATACGTGAGGTTGTAAAGAAATATAAGCAACCAAATTGTATATGGCTAGTCGGGGTTCATGAAGCTCGTCATCGTTTTAAGGCCACAAGAAGATGACATGATCTCCCGGCCCAGCAAGACTAATAGAAACACTAATTAGGGGTAACATTTGGGATCGAATCCGCAGATTCGAACCAGCCCATCCGTTTTTTTATGGTTTGGTATCCATTTCCCACACTAATGGATTGGATACGGGTGAGGAGTTAAAAATTCGTTGAACATCCACATACGCTAAGTTAATAGTTGATATTAGTTGCTTAGTTGAAGTATTAGTATATAAATTTCTCGATATTCTTATATCAGATAAAATAAAAAATGTTATTATTAATTGAAATCCATGAGTTTCATTACTAGTATTTGCTGGGATGAGTTTCTTTATTAGCATTTGATGTGTGAGATTAAAGGTAACGTTAGTAGAAATTGTGTGTCTTTGAACTAATATTAGAAATGTGATTTTTTTTAACAAAAAAAAAATTAATATTAGAAATCATGGTAATATTAACTTGATCTTAAGTCATTTTTATTTATTTTTTCTTGTATATTTTAAATGTTAATTATAGAAGAAATCCATTGGATCCACATCCAAACCGTTGAATGTTGGATCGGATGCGGATGTCAAAATCGAAACTCACCATAAATTAGACTAGATGCTGGTGAGGCAAATCTGGACCAATCCGGACCATGCTCACCCCTAACAGTTACAAAGTCAATCGTTGGATCTCCAAGCTTCAGCGGTCAGGTTAAACAATTTGAAGGTTATATTGAACAACTTGCTTTAATCGATTCATTGTGTATTATTTATACTAAAACTAACATATTTTGTACGCTTTAGATAAATTCATGAGAAGATAAAGCAGAGATAAGTTTTCCTAGGCTTAGTTACAAAATAAGTTTATCTAATTTTTAGCACATTGAGTTAATTGTCAATTAGAGCATTAGAAAAAACTGCATCCTTGGGCTGGGACAGACTAATTAAAACAAATTTGGAATGAGGTTTAGGCATTAAAAATAGCACAGAGCATAAAAAAGCCTTGCTTGTAAAAAAAATTTGGAATCTGCATGAACAACCAGATTTCAACTGGGGCATCCTCTAAGAACGAGAAATATTTCAAGCATCATCTTATCTTTTAAGGAAACAATCTCATACCATCCTCTTCCAACCCTCAATGGAAGAAAATGACTTCCCCTTTGTAGTTACCTAAAATCGGTGAGAGGCTAAAGTGGGATTCTAGAGTTTCTGAAAGTGAGTTACGGGAGGTTGAGCACGAACAGCCTTCGCCTAAACCACGCACAGTGGGTGTTCAAAGACTGCTTCTAGAAAAGCGGGGGTATAACAACCACGCCCAATAATTCGTTCGGCAATCTGTATGGACTAAACTCCAATATAATTCTGAGAGCACCAACTTAAAAACGAGCTCAATCAAGAGATACATCAAAGAGCTTTATCTCCATTTCTCAATGCAATCAGCAAATCAAACAGATAGAAATCAGTGAGCCTGATTGATATGAATAACTGATTGATATCCAATGCCCAAGTGTCAATCAAGTTATATCCAACAAACAAGGTCGGATTTATCAACTGATTGAACTACGCACAACCTGTGATATTTCAATTATATAAACAAATATATTGCGGAAAAGAAATAACACAGTCACCAGAAATTTTGTTAATGAGGAAACCGCAAATACAGAAAAACCATGGGACCTAGTCCAGATTAAACACCATACTGTATTAAGCCGCTACAGACATTAGCCTACTACAAGTTAACTTCGGACTGGAATGTAGTTGAGCCATAACCAAGTCTCACACCGATTAAGGTACAGTCGCGTTCCTTATGCCTCTAGAACCACGCCTGATTCTACGCACTTGATTCCCTTAGCTGATCTCACCCACAACTAAGAGTTGCTAGGACCCAAAGTCGAAGACTTATAAACAAATCTGTCTCACACAGATAAGTCTATTATGATAGATAAATATGTCTCCCACAGAAGTACCTATGAAGTTTTGTTTGGTCTTATGATAAATCAAGGTGAACAGGAAACAATTGATAATCCAGTCTTATACTCCCGAATAGCAGCCTAAAATATCAATCACCTCACAATAACTTAACTATATGGTGGTAGAAGAAGTTACTGCGGAACCACAAAGTCTGAGACGAATAACTTTGTGATTACTTTTTATATCTTACCTATCGGAGATAAATATCGAGAAAATCTTAGAGAAGATAGTGTTCAATACGATAGAACAAGTAAGATCAGAATACGCAACTACAGAGAAAATATTTGGTCTGGATTCACGAATCCCAAATGAAGTCTTCAATTCGTTAACCTAATATGGTTTTGGAAAAACCTAGGTTAAAGGAGAATCGACTCTAGTACGCAACTAGGACACATGAAAGTGCTGGGATTAGGTTTTATAGTTGCTAGAATTCTCCCTTATATAGTCTTTCAAATCAGGGTTGCTTACAATCAAAGCTAAGATAACTTAGTAACAAAGCATTCAATATTCATCGATAGATGAAATCCTGATTTAAGATTCAAGCTAAGTCTGCTTAAAAATAAAAAAATGAATCTCCACAGTTAGATGGTCTTAGCTTGTTACACATAAATGAAATATACCTTCATTTAGATATGGGTAACCGTACCTAAATGTGTATATTGAGTTGGCTCAATAACAGTTAACCAAAGTTAGCCATTTGAACACTTTTGTCTTAAGAACATTCAACTAACACTTCTAGATCAAATATGATGATCAATCAATCATTAAAGATAATCAAATGAATCTAATTGTGTTTCACATAGAGTTGTTCAGTTGTTCACTATCTCATAGAAATATATATGAACAAGTTGAAACAAAATCGGATTGATCCGTAATCGTACAAAGTACTTATATAAGAATCAATTCATGAACATTAAGCCACGGTTTGCAAAGATTGCATTCCTTAATTCATAAATGTTAGTTCATGAGTATGAGAATCATATTTAACCGATTTTAGAACTTAATCACTGTGTTCGCAAACCAGATACGCAAACAACAGCTCCGTACCTTGGCCTTGTCCAGCCGTATACTAGGTACGCAAACAAGGTTCCCATACCTTGACAGTTAAAACCGTTCACATACTGGGTACGCAAACACGGTTCCCGGACCTGAATCATAACAATACAGTTCACATACTAGGTATGCATACCGTGTTATATCCAGACAGGGTTAATTGTTCTAAACTCTCATTTCAATCATTGAAACATCCTTAGAAGACGACAATAGTTGCCTCACACAAACTATTAGCTTCAAGTAATTTTCAAGTGATTTAATGATCAATACGAAAATTTCCAAGTCGACATCAAATGATTGTCTCACACAAATCATGTAAGATGTTTCAAGGCAATTTTCACATGATCATCTTTTGACTTAATATTTAGTTTCCAACAAATAAATTGTTTCCAACTAAACTCGTCAAAAATAATGATGAACATAGTTAAAGCAAAAAGCTTCCAACACATATTTTGAGAAATAGATAAGCGAGATAAACTCGGCTCGAAATATCAAATGTGTATAATATAAAAGTCTATATAGCTATACGACTTAGTCTCATTAGAAGATAGAATAGTATAGACTTCTGAGTGATAGATAAGTTTTAGTCTCCACATACCTTTTGTTGATGAAGTTACTCCAAGCTCTCCTCAGTAGATCTTCGTCTTCAATCGATGAACGTCGTGAAGATTGAAGCTCAACTACACATTATATCATAATCCGAGACATAGCTATAAGTAGACTATAAATCAAGACAATAGTTTTGATCGACTAAACTTGACAAACAAGCTTGAGATAGCAACGCTTGCGAGTTCGACCGAGAAGTGCTCTAACAATCTCCCCCTTTGTCAATTTTAGTGACAAAACCATCAATACATACAGATTACAAAATAAATAAACTTTGTAGATTCTCATCCATCATGCTTGATTTCCTTGGCTCTTCAACATTCCTTGAATTCTTCGCTACTCCAAGAACTCCAGCGATTCTGAACGTGTTCAACTCAGCATCATTGTTGTTGAAGATCCGTAGCCATAACAATAAGAAAACGGTTGTTCTCAATCATTGTTATACAGTGTCATAGTATTATTACACAACATCAAAGTCCAATTGCATCACAACTTTGACAATAATACTACGGTGATATGTATCACTCACAATGAAAACCACTCCCCCTTACATAATGATCCGTAAACCATATGTATGTAGTGTGAACTACCAAATAATTCTCCCCCTTTTTGTCAATATAAATTGGCAAAGGTACGAAAACTACGGGATCATAATGAAATTCTCAAAGAGATAATTCATGACTAAAAGAGAACATATCAACTTTGTTTCGATGATTTCACATAGTCGAAACTTTGTGTATTCATCAAGGAGTTTATAAAGCTATAAGATAACTCCTACAAAATTCCATAGCCGCACTCCCCACAAAGATTTGGCAATTAAGCACAAGTTCAATTAAGAACTCTCCCCCATAATATGTCATTCCCGAATGAACAACATGAGCGACCTTACTTTTACAAGAAAAGAAGGACTTCTTTGGACGTTAACAAACCACATGGATTTGTATTCGGTAAACTCGAATAAATTAATCACAAGAGGACCTTATAGATTAATTTAATTCGAAATGTTCAACATAAGAAAACTTACGGAGCCACACAGTACTTTCACATAGGAGTGGATCAGAGAAAGATCAATACTGCGGAATTTTCAAAAGTTCATTCTATCTTTTATCAATATTTGCATAAAGACACAATAGACTTAACTTTTGAGCATATATGAGATAATCATAGTTCACGGATGTAAACACACATATCCCATATTTTTGCAATATATAAAACCAATAAAGATTAATACTGTAAAATCAGCTTCCAAATAACTTAGAATTTAAATAAATAAATCTAAAAACATTGCAAGATGAAAATCGTTGGCAATAGCTATGTGTAATCACAATATTTGATATTCCAAACCCTAGTTATCCTTCTTAAAACATAAGAATAAATTCTCAAAGAAGTTTCCTAGATAAAAATAAAAAGTTCGGACTTCTTTGATAACTTCATACCTCTCCATGACTCCATCATAAAAGGTATTATAGATATCCTTGATCCTTTTGACCGTAGAAACTCCATGTTCATGAGTTAGAACATTCACCTTTCGATCAACAATGCGAGCAAGTTGCCTGGCCTTGATGCAATCAGAGATGAGCTTCTTCTGGTTCCGTCTCAAGACCTTTTGATTTTCAAGGATTTTGGTCTGACCATCAATGAGATGATTTATTTGCAGTTGGAGGTTTGCAAATTCGACCTTTGAGTCATTCTGAAAATGAATTAAATCCTTGACTAATTCAGCAATCCAAGAGTTGTACTCTTTCCTTGCAATCATCTTTTTCAAAACAAGTTCTTGAACCGAATTGCATCATTTGATGTCTTCTTCCATATCAAGATTCACCACTTCTTGAGATATTGAAGAGTTCTCCATATATATTTTTTAATAGGGATGGAAAAAAATAATATAATATATATATATGTTCGTAAACAAGAGAAGGAAACCCTTGTTGTGGAAACCCTATAGAAACTCTTAAGAAGAAGAATACATGGACTTTCAGGACCGGTTATGGAAAGTTATGGACGTGCAAGGATCCAAAATAAGGAAATACACTCTGTTTTCAGACATCTCATATATTTTCATAGCTCGATAATTTAGAAGATTCGCTTTAAATTAGAGCACATGAAACAATCAACAAGATACATCGGTTACTAGGAGTCAAGATATGACTCAACATTCACATATGAAGAAAACAATTTTATTTCAGACACAAGGTCAGACATATCAAACAACGAACTTGAGTATCCCACAAATATCATCCTTGCAACTCTGAAGCTAGTTTCAAGGATGAAATTACTTGGAACTAGGTAACAGAGTGAGATGTAATCCCGCTACGAATATTGAGGGAAGAGTTGTAAATACCTTCTGAATGTTTTCGTGTATTCCTTACTTTCCTTCGGTATCTTATTCCAGAAGAATTAGATTTAAACCTTTTTGAATATCCGTCAGAAGGATTTTTCTGAGGATTAAGTCTAGGACCTCTTGAGATCCGTTCTAGAGGATAAGAATTATGAGAATCCCATCTCCTAGACTTAGATCTGCCAGACTTATTCTCATAAACACTGGGAACATGTACATTTGTGGCGTATGTATTTACACCATTAACAGGGACACGATTCCTGTAGACATTTCTGGATGAGTGACCTTGGAAACCTCTTTTACGAGAGTTCTGGTTTTCTGCAGGAATGAAATCCATTGTAGATGTCGTCAGACAATTCACTATGTCGACAGTAAAAAGAAGTAGATTTTGAAGATCAGAAATCTGTTTCTTTCTAGTGAAACAATGTAGAACATGATGATTTATTTCCCCAGAGAATGAACAGGTTCGTGGACAAGAAACATTGGGTGAATCCTGTTTTAGACTCATAGCCTTTTTGGAAATCCGCAAGTCATGCAAACGTTTCTTAGAAGACAATTCCTTAGGAGTAATTTTCTCCGTGCTAGGTAATACCACATGAGTATTAGAGATAGGCACTGAAGAAGACTTACTCACTAAAATAGAGTTTTCCCTTTTCAAGGACTTGCACTGTTCCTGGGCTAGTAAAAGAGATGCAACAAGTTTCTCTTTTTCAATACGAAGGCTGTTTAATTATGATGAATGAGTCTTGATTAAACGTTCTTCTCTAATTGAGTCTTCTTTAACAGTATCTTCAAGCATACTAATCTTTTCACGCTGTAGAGTAGTTTCTTGAACAAGGTTTTCGATATTGTTAGAAAAAGACTCAACGATACTATAGAGTTCTCGTTCTCTATCAAGAAACTTCTCAAGTTCATAAGTGAGCTGAGCATAGTTTTCTTCAAGAGATCTAATTTTAGAGGCTTGAACATCAATAATCTCAGTAGCTTTTTATAAATTTATGGTGAGCTACATCTCAGATTCTGACATAGTGTCAACTGTCACATTAGAGGGAATGTTATCAGAATTTGTTAGCAAAAGTTTTATACCTCGGGATTCGGAAGAATCTGCTAAGGAATTATCCTTTAAGGTAAGCCCAAGGTAGTCAATATCGGTTGTACAAGCCGATATTATAGGTTTTTATCGGGTATTGGAAAAAACCTATACGATATCGATAATATCGGCGATACAAGATGGAACGATAAAAATGTTCGTATCGGCCGGTGCAGCCCGATATATCGGTTTTACCTATACACTTATAATATCGGTTTCAGAGAATAAATTTTTCGAGAAACATGCATCTAGTCTTTACAGACAAGTACAATGACAATTTTGGGAAAGGTACAAAGCCCCGATATATTTATGATATAAAATCAATGACTATATGATAGGATATAAGATGAAAACCATACTTGAGGTGAAATTTGAATGGATTTGGGTTTTGTTATGGACGGGGGAAGACAGTGGAGAATATGAGCGGTTGTTATTGATTTTAGGCTATGGATTAAAGGTTTTTTGAGTCCTGGTAGTGATAAAATGGATGGGTTTATAGGGAATTTGGTTTCAATGCAGGGATGGAAAGCTTCTAGCAAGACCCTTGATTGAGGTTGATTTCAAAGGATTCGAAGGTCATTTTGAGTCAGAATGTCTACTTAAACTCTCATCAAAATGGAAATAAAATATATACGACATCAGGAGGAAAAACTATCTTAGCAGATTACACTTTTTTGTATGCAGGAATACCATTTGGTATATCATGGCTCAAAGAGTCCATTTTGAGAGACGCTTTAGACACACGAAGACTAATGGTAAATCAACATCTAAGGGGCCATGTATTGATTCTAGACTCTAACAAAGTTGGAGAGATTGGAGAATGTTTCGACTGCAATGCAAGGAAATATAAAATATAAAAGTGAAGGATAATAAGAAAGATTTTGTCGCCAAAATGGGATGGCAATCACAACGATTTTGCCGGCATAATGGGACAACAGTCATAACGCTTGCTAATAAACCAGCTTGTATTTTGAAAATTTGAGATATGTGTATGATTTTTATTATTTTTTACTATGGTTTTATAAATATTTGGAATCCTAGTTCTAATGATGTATCACCAATAAAAACCGATATTATCTTTTGTATAAGCGTATCGGACCCGACCAATACGATACCGATACGCGATATTAACTACCTTGAGCGTACGATATTGAGTCTTCAAGGCGGGCAAGCGATAATCTGTGAGTTGGAGACGTCTGTGGAGAGTCATGTCGAGGTACTAGCCACATGTGTCTTCCTGGATAAAATGAAGTTGTTGTTCGGCCTTTACTAGGTGCCTCGATTTGGATTCATATGAACTTATGTAGCTAAATCATCTATCGAGATCTGTCTTTCTTCTGGGAGATGGTAAATCAAAATTAAGAACAGTGTACGCCTTCTAGGACTAGAAGAACTATGGATGTGGCTGAACAATCGATTTGTGGTGATTTTTTTGATGTGATAGTTCTCTGGAAATATGCTAGGCATTTCTTCACGTTGGAGAATCGTGTCTTGGCCTGAGGAAGTTGTAGGTGATCGTCATATCTTGTCCTTTGCTCATCACGTCTGAACCCGACTCATGAGATAACCTGTCAAGCGGGTTTTTTTTGATATAAGAGACTTTTACCGAGGGAATTGCTAGCAGGCTTCCGAATGAGTAGCGTGTGGCCTGGATCTATGGTCTCGAATCCTTCCTGAAAAAGTGGGGTGGGGTGGGGGGGGGGGGGGGGGTAAACAACCCCCCCCAATAATTCGTTCGTAAATCTGTATGGACTAAACTCCAATATAATTCCGAGAGCACCAACTTAAAAGTGAGACTCAATCAAGAAATATATCAAAGAGCTTTATCTATTTCTCAATACAATTAGCAAATCGAACAGATAGAAATCCGTGAGCCTGATTGATATGAGAATAACTTGGACGGTACCAAAGACCAATGTCCAAGTGTCAATCAAGTTCTATCGAACAATCAAGGTCGGATTTATCAACTGATTGAACTACGCACAGCTATGGTATTTCAATTATATAAACAAATATAATGCGGAAAAGAAATAATACAGACACCATAAATTTTGTTAACGAGGAAACCGCAAATGCAGAAAGCCCCCGAGACCTAGTCCAGCTTTGAACACCACACTGTATTAAGCCGCTTCAGACTCTAGCCTACTACAAGTTAACTTCGGACTGGAATGTAGTTGATCCCTAACCAAGTCTCACACCGATTAAGGTACAGTCACGTTCCTTATGCCTCTAAAACCACGCCGGATTCTGCGAACTTGATTCCCTTAGCTGATCTCACCCACAACTAAGAGTTGCTACGACCCAAAGTCGAAGACTTATAAACAAATATGTCTCCCACAGATATGTCTATCCTTTATTATTTTTGTTCCGTATTTTGATACAAAGATCAAGGTGAACAATAACCAACTAATAACCCGGTCTTATACTTCCGAAGAGTATCCTAGAAATATGACAATAACATAACTGATTAACAGAAGAAGTTGTTGCGGAATCACAAAAGTCTGAGACGAAGAACTGTTGTGATTACTTTTTATATCTTACCTATCGGAGATAAATCTTGAGTAAATCTTAGAGAAGATAAAACTCAATACGATATAAAAAGTAGGATAAGAATACGCAACTATAGAGAAAATACTTGGATCTGGCTTCACGAATCCCAAATGAAGTCTTCAAGACGTTAACCTAATAATGGTTTTGGAAAATCTAGGTTAAAGGAGAATTGACTCTAGTTTGAAACTAGGACACAGGAAAATGTCGGGATTAGGTTTTCCAGTTGCTAGAGTTCTCCCTTATATAGCCTTTCAAATCAGGGTTGCTTACAATCAAAGCTAAGATAGCTTAGTAACAAAGCATTCAATATTCACTGTTAGATGAACTCCTGATTTAAGATTCAAGCTAAGTCTGCTTAGAAATTAAGCAATCAATCTCCACTATTAGATGGTCTTAGCTTGTTACACAAATGAAATATACTTATATTTAGATATGGGTAGCCGTACCTAAACGTGTATATTGGGTTGGCTCAATAACAGTTAACCAAAGTTAGCCATATGAACACTTTTGTCTTAGCCGTATTCATCTAACACTTCTAGATCAAATATGATGATCAATCAATCATGATTGATAATCAAATGAATCTAATTATGTTTCAAATAGAGTTGTTCAATTGTTCACTATCTCACAAAAATATTCATGAACAAATTGAAACGAAATCGGATTGATTCGTAATCGTACAAAGTACTTATACAAGAATCAATTCATGAACATTAAGCCACGGTTTGCAAATTTAATTTGTATTCCTTAAATCATAAATTTTTTAGTTCATGAGTATGAGAATCATACATAACCGATTTTAGAACTTAACCACTGTGTTCGCAAACTGGGTACACGAACAGCAGCTCCGGACCCTTGTCTAGTCAAGCCGTTCGTAAACCTGGTTCGTGAACAACTGTTCCGAACCCAACTCAGGTAAACCCGTTTGCATAATAGGTACGCAAACAAGAGTTCCGGGCCTGAATCATCACAATATAGTTCGCATACTGTATATACATACCGTGTTGTATCCAGACATGGGTAATCGTTCTAAACTCTCATTTCAATCATTGAAACATCCTTAGAAGACGACAATGGTAATCTCACACATACCATTAGCTTAAAGTAAATTTCAAGTGATCGAGTGATCAATACGAAACTTCCCGAGCTAACATCAAATAACTGTCTAAAACAAATCATATAAGATGTTAAAGGTAATTTTCACATGATCATATTTTAACTTAATATTTAGTTTCTGATAGACACATTTTATGTCTAAGTTGTCCTCAATTTTCTGTATTGTTGGTACTCGATTTTGTACTTATTATGGTGTTTTATGTGTTTGTAGGTATTTTTGGGAATTAAACATTTTTGGAAAATTCGGCTCAGAAAGTTGTTAAAGGCACTCGGAGGACAACTGCTATACGGACCTTCAATTAGGATAAGGGTTACCTCAATTAATAAGGGGCACCCACCTGATATTCGCACCCAAGCAGCTGGTTAAGGGGCACCTTCATCCTCTTCGTTTGAATTCAGAAAAGTGGCGGGAAATTTTACTCTCAACTGTGAGAGTTTGTGGCGAGATTTTTGGGAGTATTCTTAAGAGTT
This sequence comes from Papaver atlanticum, assembly GCA_023531105.1. Classification (NCBI taxonomy): domain Eukaryota; kingdom Viridiplantae; phylum Streptophyta; class Magnoliopsida; order Ranunculales; family Papaveraceae; genus Papaver; species Papaver atlanticum. Next base: position 8,259,981 of record JAJJMB010008870.1, on the reverse strand, counting down.
TATTGAAAGATAAAACTCTTACCATGTAAACAGGGTTGCATACATATCTCGGAAGTTAAAGAAACGAATCAAATCTCTTTATTTTCGGTAATTCTCCAAAACAGGGGACTGAGTTATTCACGGACCTGTTTACTTTCACCCGAGTTTCCCTACGTCTGGCATGTGCCTGTAGAGTGTTAAATTGCTTCTGGGATGAGTTTCTCGCCTGTTTGGAGTGTAAAGACACCTGCAAAACGCGTGCAGGAAATCAAAATGGAACATTATTCTCTAGCTGCTGCAAATAAAGAAAGAAAATGATTCGAAGTTATTACAAGAAGCTTTCGGAGTATGGGCATGATATCTTGGTTCCTGTGAGTATAAATAGAGTGGCCTGAAGTCATAGAAGGATTATCGAGTGTTATGGATAGTTTGGTAGAGTTTAGAGCAACAACAGAGAGGTTTGATCGAGTTGCAGAGAATACTTTTCTGCTGCTGTGAAGAACATGAAGAACATAAGACGCTTTAAGGCAGTCGCAAAGCTACAGTGACAACGACAGCTAACATTTATCGTTCTCTGTAATAGTTGAGTTTGTTACAAATATAATTGTTACAAACCCGGTTTTCATCATTTTCTCTCATTTTACTTATTTGTAAACACTTTGAGCAATGAATTCGTACTTTGAGCGTGTTTTCAACATTGTGAGCTATACCCAATCCTTGGGGCGATGGAGGAAGCCGTTATTTCGGTAAAAGTGATACACTTCTATTTTTAATTAATTATAGGGTTATTTTACGTTTCCTCCCCTGCCAAGATCGCTAATTAGCGTTTCCTCCCCAAAAAGATTGAAATTAGTGAATCCTCTCATCGTTAGGAATTCCTTCCACTGCTCGGTTAGCTGAGTCAGCTGTTGTGCACGCGTGGCAAAAACTGTACGCATGTCGCGTATATTACCCAAAATGGCCCCTCCTTCTTCGAGTAATTAAACCCAAATCTTATCCTGAAACCAATACCGTGAAATCCAAAACAATCTCAATCTCAATTCAAACCGAATTTGACAGATTTCCTAGTTCAAAGATGCGGCTGTAACTTAGATGCGCCTTTAATCAAAATGATGTGGTTGTAATTAAGATGCCCTAGACAAACCCAAATCTTCTCTATCAAAGATGCGGTTGTAATTCAGAGAAGAAATTGATGTTCTCATGAAGAAAGCTGAAATCAAAATGGGTATGAGTATGAATTCGATATAAGGAAGACAGAGAACTGTTAGGGCTTCAGAGAAATTGATGGGGTTTGATGGATCTGAGATGAATTAGAGAGACTGAAATGGATTTCTGCTGCTGTTAGTAGTTGAAGTAGTGGATGATGATGATTGTGTGTGCAAGATTTGAACAGGAAAACACAATTATGGTAGTAGAGATAAATCAAAGAAGCAATCAGGTGAGGAAGGTTGAGTTTGGCTTGTGGAATGGTGAAGTTAAGATGAATTTATTAGCTCAGTGGTGGTAATTGAATTGTGGTGATTATCATGGGTTTAGTTGGCTTGTGGAATGGCGAAGTTGAGATGAATTTATGAGCTCAGTGGTGGTAATTGAATTGTGGTGATTATCATGGGTTTAGGTTGAATTAATTGAATGGTTAAGAAGGGATTGGAGGTGCCGTTTTGCAGTGATAATTGAACTGTAGAAGGAAGTGATGCAGAATAATGATTTATGAAATTGAATTTCGATTGAGCTCAACAATTTTGTGATCAGTCATGATACATCATCATCAGCTGCATCTTTTGTTGGTTCTCCCCAATTTCACAGAGATAACAAAATCAACATAACCATGAAGTTTCTCCCCAATAAAAAGTTGAGGACTACATGGAGTTGTTGCTGGATGTAGTAAGAAATTAGGATTTCAGTCCAGGTCAAGTCTGAATCACGAATCAGAAGGACGATTGGATGCTTCTAATGGTAAATTTATAATTGATTTTAATAAAGAACACAACATGTTGGAGTCTGTTGGTGGCCGTAAATTGATGAAGATGCAGTCGTTGCTATCGACGATTTGGGAGTTTTCGATGTGGATCTGCAGATTTCAAGGGAAGATGGGTAAATCTCCACCATTCATTATTTCACTTTATATACAACCGTTAGATTAAATTAGTATGGGAGGGTATTTCGGGTACTTCTATTTACACGTGTACAATTTTTTCCATGCGTGTACAGGTGCTGACTCAGCTAACCGAGCAATGGATGGAAAACCTAACGATAGGAGGAAACACTAATTTCGATCTTTTTGGGGAGGAAACGCTAATTAGCGATCTTGGGAGGGGAGGAAACGCAAAATAGCCATTAATTATAACAACTCTATTATGATTTTTGCATTGAACTAAAAATTGGTTATATGATTTTGATTAGTTAGCTGTATTTTCTCTTGATAGAGCGTGCTTGCTTTAGGGTTTTGATGTTCTATGCTTGGATTAACAGTTATTCTTTTGAAAATCTACATGTCTAGGCAATACTATTATAATCAAATTGAATGTTGAGTTGCATAATTTTTTTTTTCAATCACTAATATCGGCCAATGGTGGAATCATAGCCCCAGTCTCTCCATATTTTTCACATCACCTTTTTATTTGAGTTTGTTATTTTTATTTATAAAAATTAAGTCTAAAAAACCTGCTTTCACAAGTCTTGAACGAACCACATATTACTATAACATTGTAAAAATACCATCAATTTTTGGCACTGCCGACGCTGACTTGTCTTTAGGTTAGAGTTTTTAGATTCATTTTTATTTTTACTTTGTTCTATTTTACGTTTCTTTGGTATTTTTCTTTGTGCTACAGGTTTAGAGTTTGGATCAAAAAGAAATTGAGCCAAAGACTTTGGTGAATAAAAGCCTTGGAGTCAAAGATAAAAGCTAAAAGAAAAGGAAAAAAGGACAAAGAATTTTATTTTATTTTTTTAGTTTTTTATATTTTAGTTTTATTTTTATTTTTCTTTTAATTTTTAGATTTTCTTTTTAGAAATTGTATTAGGATATCTTTTATTTTTGTAAATTTTCTTTTTCTTTTGGACTTTCATTTTTGGACACTGGACTTTGGACTTTTGGACATTACTTTATTTTTAAACCCTAAGGAAGGGTAATTTAATATAAAACTGCACAGGGAAGGAAAACAATTACGATATTGCCTCGGCCCCTCGGGTTCGTACATTGACATAGGAGTCGGTGGCCCGAGTCGACTTCAACGGTTCATCCCCCGTCTGGAACGGGAGGTAAGTTTGTCTAAACACCCGCGAATCCCCTGTCAGCGGGTTTACTATCTTCCTTCGTATGCTTATATGTTGAGGACTGAAAACGGTTTAATTTCCTAGTAAAGGGAAAGGCCTGGCCATACAAGATAAGGGTTCGGATTTCATCACCGTTCTCTTCTTTCCCGCTTTAAGAAAACGATACCAAACGCGAACCCAAACTTAAAATTTGACTAGAACGAGACCAATAAGGTAACGAGCTTATATGAAAGTCGTTCAAAAGGATCGTATTGGGTATCTTGTTAGCATAGCTCAAAGTTCAGGAAGATTACTGGAAGTCGATTAGAGCTTCCTTGTAACCCAGGGAAGCGTTGCCAAAGAGGTGGGGGTATCAAAGCTCCCCTGAGCTTCTCCTACTTCTCTTCGACTTACTTTATTTGGATCGTCCTACGAGGTTTACTAAAATTGTACCTAGTTGCCTCTTGGAAGAGTAGAAGCTGGTCTAGAAACAATCTAAGGGAGCCATCATGCTTGTTGTTTGCTAGAATTCAGTATGTTTGCTTTGGTGGAGTCAGCCTTGTGTGTGTTTGCTTAGAACTTCCCTTCCTTTTAGGAATTTTCTTCTTTTTGTTTTTTTTTTCTAGTGTATGCCCTAGGTCATTAGAGAACGGGCTTAGAAAAGAGACACTCTAGGTCGTTTGATTAGTGAGAAACCCAGTAGTTCTTCTTGTGAAAGCGGGGAGCTCGAAGACTCTTCTTTTGAGAGCCCTGTCTTCGGAAATTTCAGCATTGAAAACTTGACACTTAGTGAAGAAAGTACTCCTAGTCCTTTGGTAGTGCTAGAAATGGCAACTTTAAAAGCTTTGTTGAACCCAACTAGGACCTCTCGTCCATCATGTATCAATTTAGCTGAAACTGGGGAAAATTATAAACTTAAACCTAGGACCATATAGATGCTCCCAATATTTTTAGGGAAGGAGAATGAAAACCCCTATTTTCATGTTAGGGAATTCGAGGAAATTTGTAGTACTTTGAAAATTAAAAACCTAGATGATGATGCTTTGAAACTTAGGTTATTCCCCTTTTCCCTGAAAGATAAAGCCAAATCTTGGCTGTATAGTTTGCCTTCTGAGTCAATTGAAACCTATGACCAACTTACATCTTCCTTTTTATAATTTTTTTCCCTAGGCACAAAATATCGTCTATTAGGACACAAATTTGTACTTTTGCTCAACAAGAGGGAGAATCTCTATATAGGTATTTGGAAGGTTCAATGATTTGATATCCCAATGTCCTCATCATGGTTTAGAGAAGGTTAGGCTAGTTCAGATCCTCTACAAGGGTTTAGATTATTCAACAACAACCATGGTTGAGTCTTTATGCACAGGTGGGTTTAAGAATAAATATGTTGATCATGCGATGACATTTTTGAATGAAATCGCCGAAAAGACCCAGCAATGGGAAAATAGTAGGGAGCCCCAGAAAATAATTCTTCTAAGTAGAGGAAACATTAATAGGGTAGAAGGAAACTTCGAATCTGATGCCAAAATAGTAGCTATAGCAAAAAGGTTGGAAGTATTAGAATTGAGTCAAACTAGTGGTAGAGTAGAGCCTTTTTGGGAAGGACAGACTACTAAAGAGAAAGCCCATGCTCTTTATAATAACACTAGATTTGAGAACCATCAGAAGTTTGAACCATATTCAGAAACCTATAACCCTGGTTGGAGAAACCATCCAAACCTTTCTTGGTCTAAGGGCCAGAGTCAAGGTCAGTCTAGTAACTCTCAGGTTATTCCCCCAGGTTTTAGCTATGATAAGAATCCTTCAGGACCAACACACTTTCAGACCCCTTCAGATAAGAAAATAACGAGCTTAGAAGAGTCTCTCGCCTTGTTAACTCGGAACACTATAGAATTCCAGCAATCAGTTGCACAAGGTCTAGATGAAAATAAAAAGATGGTCCAGGCTAACTTTCAGGCTATTTCCGAGTTAAAACCCAGGTTGGTCTAATTTCTGAGTCTTTAAGAGAAAGAGAGAAAGGCAAGTTCCCTAGTCAACCACAGCCCAATCCTAGAAGAGTCCATCAAATATCTTTAGCTGGTGAGAAATCATCAAACCATGTGAACTCTATAACAACTCTTAGGTACGGTAAAACGGTAGACAATAAGGTAGCCATGCCTAGTGGACATACTGTAGTTCTACCTTTTACTTCCCAAGAAGAGCCTGTAGGTGAGGAAACTTGAACAATTTCTAAGGAGTCCCAAGAAATTCCTGATAGGACTACCTTTGTGCCTAGAGCCCCATATCCACAGTTGTTAGCCCCAACAAAGAAGGAGTCGATTTTGAACGAGATAATAAAAACATTTAAGCAGGTGAACATTAACATTCCGTTATTGGAAGCAATTAGGAAAATGCCTGCTTATGCCAAGTTCCTTAAAGATCTTTGTACACGAAAGCGTAAGATTTATGTCCATAAAGCCTTTTTAGCTGGTCAAGTATGTTCAATTCTTCTGAACCAAACACCCCCTAAGTATAAGGACCCTGGATTCCCCACCATATCTTGTGTGATTGGTAATCATGTAGTTGATAAGGCATTGCTTGACTTAGGAGCTAGTGTGAACTTACTCCCGTATCATGTGTACACCCAGCTAGGTCTTGGTAAGTTGAAACCGACCAAAATGACACTTCAGTTAGCTGATAGGTTTGTCAAAGTCCCTCGAGGTGTCATAGAGGATGTCCTTATTAAGGTTGATAGGTTCATATATCCAGTGGATTTTGTTGTTCTAGATACCCATCCTGTTCAGGACCCAAGTGCTCAAATACCGATGATTTTAGGTCACCCTTTCTTAGCCACATCTAATGCTGTCATCAATTGTAGAACCGGACTTATGAACATATCTTTTGGTAATATGACTACTGAGCTAAATGTCTTTAATGTTATTAAGTCTTCTGAGGTGGATGATTTAGAAGTGGTGAACATGATTAGCACTTTAGTTTTCGATCCTTTAGCCTGCAGTATGTTTGATAATCCATTATTTGATGAACCTTTCAGTGATTCGGAGGAGGTAGCTATGACGAACACCTTAGTTGATGAGCTTATGCTAGAGATTTTCTTTGATAATCCATTATATGATGATGTTGTTCGTTTAGAAGACCAGTCCCCAAAAGAAGCTAGTTATTGTGTTGACTTTACGGACCCTAGAATCCATCCCATTGATTTTGGTCCATTTGAGGATAGTGTTCACCCTAAGTTTGGGGGTAATGATGATTCTGGCGATCGTCAAGTATCCCTAATTGAAGTCCCTAACTTGGGACTCATGCTATGTTCCTCTAAGGTGTCTAAGTTGTCCTCAATTTTCTGTATTGTTGGTACTCGATTTTGTACTTATTATGGTGTTTTATGTGTTTGCAGGTATTTTTGAGAATTAAGCATTTTTGGAAAATTTGGCTTAGAAAGTTGTTAAAGGCACTCGGAGGACAACTGCTATATGGACCCTCAATTAGGATAAGGGGTACCTCAATTGATAAGGGGCACCCACCTGATATTCGCACCGAAGCAGCTGGTTAAGGGGCACCTTCATCCTCTTCGTTTGAATTAAGAAAAGTGGCGGGAAATTTTACTCTCAACTGTGAGAGTTTGTGGTGAGATTTTTGGGAGTATTCTTAAGAGTTTAATGAAAGATACAACTCTTACCATGTAAACAGGGTTGCATACGTATCTCGGAAGTTAAAGAAACTAATCAAATCTCTTTATTTTTGGTAATTTTCCAAAACAGGGGACTGAGTTATTCACGGACCTGTTTACTTTCACCCGAGTTTCCCTGCATCTGGCATGTGGCTGTAGAGTGTTAAATTGCTTCTGGGATGAGTTTCTCGGCTGTTTGGAGTGTAAAGACACCTGCAAAACGCGTGCAGGAAATCAAAATGGAACATTATTCTCTAGATGCTGCAAATAAAGAAAAAAAATGATTCCAAGTTATTACAAGAAGCTTTTGGAGTATGGGCGTGATATCTTGGTTCCTGTGAATATAAATAGAGTGGCCTGAAGTCATAGAAGGGTTATCGAGTGTTATGGAGAGTTTGGGAAGAGGCTGCAGAGAGCTGGGGCCAGAGAAACAGAAGTTGCAGAAGTCATTTCTGCACTTTCAAGCAAAAAAGAAGCCGAAGAATAGATCACTGTTCCAACTAGGCCTGTCATCTTTTCTTTGTAACAGTCAATCAATTGTGACAGTGGGTTATGTAACGGCCATAAAGCGTTACGAATCTCTGTTCCATTATAATTCTTCAATAAAAAAACTTTTTTTGGAGCAATGAATTATCTTTTTGAGTGTGTTTGCATCATGAGGAGCTAAATCCCATTGCCGAGGCGGAGGAAGCCAGTTTTTCGATAATTATGTGGTAATCTCAATTTAATTATTTTTCTGCAATTCTTGTATGATTATTTGCACTAAGTTAAAATTGATTAAATGATTTTTATTTATTAGTTGTATTTTCTCTTGATGGTGCATGCTTTGTCTAGAACTCTTGATGCATCATGCTTGGATTAACAATTGATGTTTTGAAAATCAAATATAGGCAATAAATTAGAATCTGAATTCTTTTTGTTGGAGCTTCAATGTCTTGAATTGCATGATAAAATATTAATATCGAATCCCATAAATATTGTTGAATGGTAAAATCCTAAGCCTCGGTACTCTCAATCACTTTAATATTATCTTTGTTTATTTGCTTTATTTTCTTTAGTCTTAAAAAGTGTAGATCTAAAATCACAATCTTCACAAGTTCTGAAGCAAACCCTTATTTACCACTGTACAAAATTCTATCAGTTTCCAACAAATAAATTGTCTCCAACTAAACTCGTCAAGAATACGATGAAGATAGTTAAAGCAAAAATCTTGCAACACATATTTTGAAAAATAGATAAGCGAGTTAAACTCGACTCGAAATATCAATGTGTATAATGTAAAAGTCTATATAGCTATACGACTTAGTCTCATTAGAAGATAGAATATAATAGACTTCTGAGTGATAGATAAGTTTTAGTCTCCACATACCTTTTGTTGATGAAGTTCCTCCAAGCTCCTAGGTAGATCTTCTTCTTCATTTGGTGAACGCCGTAAAGTCTAATGCTTAACTACACATTCTATATTAATCCGAGACATAGCTATAAGTAGACTAGAAATCAAGTATATAGTTTTGATCAACTAAACTTGACAAACAAGCTTGAGATAGCAACTCTTGCGAGTTCGACCGAGCAGTGCTCTAACACTTCCCCTAGATAGGTTAAGATGCGGAGATATTCTCCTATTCTGTCTTGGCTGAAATGAGGTCCCATCGGAAAATGATACTGGGTAATCGTTGGTGTAGATGAGATGGAGGCTCACCAAGATCGTACAATTGCTAGGACTCCTCTTCTTTCTGACACGACAGGTATTGAGATAGCATATCGACCGACATATTTGCATCTTCGGATAAGTATGAGCTTTGGATGAGCATTGTCTTGGAATCTTGTCTCATCTTATAATTTGTTGCGTTTTGGTCATATTCCTCTGAAGAAGGAAGAATGACAAGATGTATCTCGATTGGCAATTTATGACCCTATGTGGCTCTGCAATGCTTTTGACTAGGTCACAAATTTTTGGAACCTTTCTAAGTTTTCGCTAAGTTTATCCTGTAGACGATGAAAAGAAAAATCCGATGAAAAAGAACTAGATCAACCGGATACAAAATGAAAGAGTTATAAGTAAAATAGTAAAGTGAAGTAAACTCCCCGAGTCCCCTGTGATCAGGTTGAGGGCCCTTGACCTAATTTTTTTTTGGAGGAAACATTCGTCAGAATCTCCAAGTTTAGAGCGTCATATGGTCCTTGAAAACGGTAAGGTCAGATGGATGGTTGCTCATTTGCTCAGTCGCGTTCATAACGAGCTTCATCTTTTATGGTGAGGTCAATTGCAGACAGACTGGATCCCGTCCATGCTATTCTCAGCAGCTTTGGTACTACTTCTTTAAAAACGTGTACTTGATATAGATTTATTGGATTTATCCATACTTGTAACTCTAAAGGCGTTCTCAGATAAGTCTGGATATCAATCTGAGATTTTGCAAGATTCGAGGAGTTCTCAGGTCCTTAGCCAACGTTTTTAGATTACTGGGACGTTTTTTTATGGAGGAAAAGAATTGGGTGATAAAGAAAGTCTTTAACTTATTCAAAAAAATCGTATGAGAGACAAAAAGGCTAGTAGGGATAACTCTCTCGACTAAATCTGTAATGGGTTTACAAAGATTGAATCAATGAAACGTTTTTATGTTTGGATTGGTGGAATCGGCTTCCTTCCTAATAATGACCATGATTGAGATTTGTAACTGAGTGAACAACCTCCCACTGTGGTCGTCAAAATGTAGTTACCTAAAATCGGTGAGAGGCTAAAGTGGGATTTTAGGGTTTCTAAAAGTGAGAACAGTCTTCTCCTAAACCGCGCACAGTGGTCGTTCAAAGATTGCTTTAGTCACATGAGAGGTTAGGGTTGGTCTTAGGGAGGGAAGCAGATGAAGAGAGAGATCGGAGAATTCAAGGTTTGAAGAAGAATTGCTCTGAGAGTTTATGAGAAGTCGTGTGTTAGCTTGGAGAAATAGATGACCTATTTATAGCTGAATTCTCTAATCTCAGGTCAGTGAAGATAAGGATTGTTTATCGTGTCGTGCGGAGCAATTCTCACGTCCCTTCAGGAATAGATAGAGATAAACTACGTTGAGTTTATCTAATTATTCCACCTCCTTTACTCTCTTCTACGGTGAGAAATAGGCTGGGTATTTCTCATACGTGCCATAGACCGCCAGACCAAAACCCTAATTGATATCCCCCATTTGTGTGAAGTTGAGTCATCCTTTGTGATGATGTGTTGATACAGAGAAATATTCTCTTTTAGCTGAGTTGTCCAAGATAGAGAGATATTCTCTGATTTGTGAGAATGACTAGGATGAGTCACGTGAAAATGTATGAAATGCCTCAGAAATTGTGTGTAGAGTGTCAGAGGAGATGGAGGTTGAGCTCCCTCTCTCCATGGCCGGTCACCTATGTCACGTGGAGACCATATTATTGCTTGTGGGTCCCTTTCTTGAGCATGTGGAGCTCAAGAGAAGTTATCCACGTTTTTGGATAATAGTGTACAGTTCAGGCCCAACTTACTAGCCGTGAGTGTGTTTAAGACGCTGAGAAAGAGGTACGAGGCCTAGGGATGGCCATTTGCCCCACCCAAACCCATCCCTGTAGGTACCCGCCTCGTTTGGGTAGGGTTTTACCCGCATAAATGGGGATGAGGTCGGGTATGGGTAATACCCGAAACCTAAGCTACGGGGATGGGGTGGGGGATGGGATTCAAGGTCCCTACCCCATACCCACCCCGTACCTTTCATATTATAGGGATTTAGACTTTTATGCAAGAATTTGTATTGACTGTTTATACTTCCATCACTTAGTCGAGCTTTCTTTCATTTATTGTATTTTTGATCGTTCTTGTACATTTATCACTTTCACTCTTTTGTTGTGATCAGACACATTCTCTAAAAGTTAAAATAGAGAAAATGAAGCAGATAATGAAATGGTTAACATAGACGAAGATAGAATGAGAAATGAAAAAGTAAAAAAACTAATAAGTCATTAACAAATTATTTTATTCACTTTAAGATAAATTACTGAATTTAAGATTTTAGAATGCATTATTCTTACGTTATTATTTTTGCTTGAATCATATTTAAGTTTTGATTATAGACAAATTCATGTATTAGCTCAGTGTTAGGGGTAATCCATGGGGAACCCGCCCCATATGGGTATTCCCCATACCCGCCCGCCCCGATTCATTTGGGTAACGGGACGGGTATGGGTATGTTTTTTACAAACGGGACAGTGACTGGGATTGGCATACCCGCCCCATGACCATCCCTACCAAGGCCTAGATGAGGCTTGTGCCAAAGTCTTGTACTTGCATAAGACTTTTTAGACTAGATGGCTCAGCTCAGATGAGGCCACCTGAGATTTAGCCGACGCAACTGAGGCTTTCTGAGATTTGGCAGACGCGTTTGGAGGTGTCTTAGATTTGGCTGACAGGTTTGAGACCGTATGATATTTAGCTGACAGGTTTGATATCGTATGATATTTAGCTGATGGGTTTGATACCGTCTGATATTTAGCTGACGGGTTTGAGACCATCTAATATTTTGCCAACAAGATGGAGTCTGTTCAAGACTTGGCTAACACGATGGAATCTCTCCGAAGTCAGCTGGGACATGTTTGGGAGAGAAAAGAATGCTTGCACGCCTAATAATGTCTCTGCGAGACTTCGTCTCACTTGTCTTTGACAACCGTATCTTGCAGAGATGTGCTAGGAATAAATTATGTCTGTATTTATGGGTCCGACATTACCAGTGTATCTCGGAAGGATATTCTAGGAATATGTCAAAAGGGTCCATAGGAAGAATAACCATCGTATCTCGCGGGGATGTCCTATGAATTATTTGGGAACCTTAGTAAGTCGAGTCCGAGTCTAGAGTAGACATGACCAGTGTATCTCACGATGATGTACTAGGAATCAGTCCTTGATCTCAAATAGGATGAGTCGTGCTTACAGGAGACATGTATGTCTCCGCTCTGGGTCATAAGTTCATCGGGGACGTTTTTACGCATTTATAGAGCCTACATGACCAGTAGTATCTCGCGGGGATGTATACTAGCAATCATGGCATCACAATCAGGTGTGTCTCGCGAAAACATGCTAGCATTGTGGGTGTTCTGGTTCATAAGTCTTCCGGGGACGTTTTACGCTCTACAGAACCTATGTGACCAGCAGTATCTCGTCGAGGATGTGCGCTAGAAATCACGGCATCACGACCATCAGTGTCTCACGGGGACGTATACTAGAAATCATGGCTATGGGTGCCTTGAGAACCAAGGGCTTAATCTCTCCTGTGGGAGTTGAGTTTTGTCTATGGTCTTGAAATGACACTTTTTACCCTTATCCAAATTTCACCATCTACACCCTCATACCTTCCCTCTATCAATAAGTCAGGTTTGAATCCACTTGCATTAGTGAAGATATCATTCAGATTTTCCAAACAATAAGAAAAACAAATTATATATTTTGTTGATTTAAATGATAATAGTAAAAGGAAGATTACTTGGAAATCCTTCGTGTAACTGAACATTCATTAAATTTTCATACTTGTTTATCTCTTGTTAATGACATATTGTCAATAACCGCATGATAACAGTGATATATGGTATCCCCGAAAATCCTTTTATCACCGGGTAAGGATGTGCTTTATACCTGAATTCTATCCGCCTGAACAACCAAGAATAAGCTCTTAGGGTATAATCCAGTCAAATGCTTTAGGTTTTGTGGATTAAGTTGATCATAACATAAAACACTTAGGATCGGCCTGCTTACTAATCTCTACACCCGATCAGTTAATAGAATCCCTCTATCAGGTCCCCAAGTAACTATTTATGTCGAAAGGTATATGACTTTTACTCATATCGCCAAATCCTGTACTTGTTATAGAAGTCATGGTATATTAATTCAATCGGCATATTAAACAATCTAATAATATTCATGAATAATTAAACACAATAGACACAATAGACAACATATGGATAAAATTTTTTTTTAATATAACAAGTGTTTTGGGGTAAAAACTGATTATGATGGTTTTGGTAAATTTGGGTGTGCCGCCGAGAAACGAATCTAAACCCTAAACAAATGCACTGCACGGGAGTACTTTTGATTCGAGAGATCAATCTGTATAATCCTGCCTAAACCAATAAATGGTCGTTTCAGTCTTGCTTCGGTCACAAAGTGAAGGAGAAGGGTTGATCTTAGGGAGGGAAGCGAAGAAGGTGTTGAGATCAGAATGATCAACTCTGAAGGTGTGGCTATTTTATAACTTGTATCAGAATATGGATTTGGATTGCAGAATGTAAGCTATCAGTTCTTGGTATTTTTCTGGAGACTTGTGTTGATAACCAAAACTCTGTCGTTGTTGAGGGTGGTGTGATTCGAACCCATCACGTTGTGTGCGTTAGGTGAATGCTCCACCATTATGCTGCATCCCCCATTTGTGACATGTTTGATGTCTCGATCATTTTTATGGAAAAATATGCAGCAGGTTGCTAAGTGGGTCTTGTGTGCAAGACCAACGAGCTAAGTCATGAGTCTTGCCGCAAAGAATAGCATGTGACGCTATTAGGTTAAATAACTGAGTTATTTGTGAAGCCGATATTTTATGTGATTTCAACTTTGTTGTAGTAATAGGTTCGTAAGACTTGTGAAAGCAATTGATTTTAGACTTATTTAAACTAAAAATAGAGAAAATTTAATTCCAAATTTGATTTCAAGATTGAAAATAACCAAGACACTAGATTCCACTATTACACATGAATGAATGATGGTAAAAATTCCAAAACTCTAATTATTTTTAAAATCTCTTTTTCTTAATTCACAAATGATCAAGCATATTCTGAAACATTAATTATATCCCTTAAGCATAGATTATCTAACCAAAGTATAACCTATCTAATTGAATCACAACTAATTAGGAAAAATTATGCAAATAATTAAAATTCTACAAAGTAGTGATTAAGTGAATTATAAAATACAAATTAGAGAAAAATAGAATAGTTACCAATTATTCATGCATAAATAGCTTCCTCCGTGCCTTGATTACGCGAGAATTAGCTCATCATTATCATGGAAACATGCTCAAAATTCATCTTTATTAATGCTCAAAAATGGTTCACAAATGATGAAATGGGAGAAAAAAATGATAAAAACCGGGTTTTGTAACACTTATATTTGTTACAAAATCAATTGTTACAGAAAACGATAAAGGAATACCGTCACTGGCACTGTTGAAGAACGACGGTCTTTAAGGGTCTTATGTTCTTCGTACCTTCTTCACCAGCAGAAAGCAGCAACTTCCTGTAACTTTTTTTTCTCGATTTTTTTATGCTCTATGGTCTCCCTATTCTCCCTTACCCCTCTCTGCTACTCCACCACACCTTATATACTCCTTCAGACACCAAAATCATGCGTCATAACTCCATATAATCTTCCATTACTCGGCAGTGAATAAAAATCTTCTCGGGAACATGTTCTTCCCTTTCTTCTCTTCTCACGCTGATTTCTCGTGCCAAAATACTCCCAGCACATCCAGAAGTGGTCAAACATGCATCAGGTACACGAAAACCTCTCAATTACACACTCAGAACTCGGAATGGAATAACCAAAACCCGAGATACTCTGTCTTCTTCCACGCGAGAATCTAGACAAATTTATTTGATTCTGACAACATTACCACCTTGTTTAGTCAACACAGGATATTTGATGCCAATTCCAGCTATTTAATCTCCTTCAAACTCGTCGAAATCTCCACTGCAAACTCTCGGGTTTTCAAGAACATATTTCCCGCCAAAAACTCAACTTTTGAAATATAGAGGATGAAGTGCCCTGATCCAAAACACGGGCGCCTTTAACATCTCGACTGCCTTGGGACGCCATTATCCATTTTGAGGGTGCCTTTAGTAATTTTGGTGGGTGCCTTTAACACTTTTTCTGGGGTGTTTTCAACATTTTTTCGGGGTTCCTCCGGTGTATTTCTGGGGTGCTTCCGGTGCATTTCTGGGGTGCCTTTATTATTCTATCATGGGGTGTAAAACACCACTTTTCGAGCCAATTTTTTCCGCAAGAGCTTATCCCTAGAAAAGACTTAAAACAACTTTATTAGAAATAAAATGAGTCCTAGATAATGTAGTTATGGGTGAAAATGCGTCACACTTACGTGCTTATCAATATTCGTAAAATATCGTATGTATTCGATGCATGTAAAGCATCACTTTTAAGCAAGCATCTCAAAATAATCGATGCATGGAAAGCATCGTTGTATAAAGATCGCTTAAATCAGTTGCGGAGCTTAATGTCTTAAAAGGAGCATGACATGCCGTTTTCAGGAAGCTGCCAGGAGCCATTCACGCGCGTCAAAGGCAGACCGGTCGGTCTCTATAGGAGAGTGATGGCTGGAGACT
This sequence comes from Papaver atlanticum, assembly GCA_023531105.1. Lineage (NCBI taxonomy): Eukaryota > Viridiplantae > Streptophyta > Magnoliopsida > Ranunculales > Papaveraceae > Papaver > Papaver atlanticum. Next base: position 8,244,689 of record JAJJMB010008870.1, on the reverse strand, counting down.
ACGGTGACATCTTATTGGTCGCCTAAGATTAAATCTTGGCCGGTCAATTCGGCTAGCGAAGTTGGACGGCCGAGATGATTTGTGGCAGTTAATGGCTGCCTTAAAATTCATGTAAGCCACTCGACCAACCCCTTTTGAATGATCGTTTGGGAGCCATATGGGGGGTCGTGGCTTGGCCAATCGCGGCTTACGGAAGGGGAGTGGCCGTTGATTATGGCCAAATCTTGTTGGCTACCTAAAATAGGAGTTAGGACGGCCAATTCATCTGGCAAAGTTGGGCGGCCGAGATGATTTGCGGCAGTTAATGACTGTCGTTGATTTAGGTTTTATAAAGCCGTGTGGCCAACCTTTTTTAGGGCAAACGTTTTTGGTGTTTGCGCCGCGTTGGGAGCTTGTTCGTCTGGCCAGCACAATAGCTGGGCCGCTGGTGAGAGTATATGCACCTTGCCCGTTAATTGAGCAATCAGTTTGATGTGCTCTTGGCATGTCGTGGGTAGTTCGACTGGATAGGGATGGAGATGGGTTGCTGGCGAGCAAACCGGCACTTCATTGGTCGTTTGAAACGAAATCTAAGCCATCCAACTAGGATGGCTAAGTTGGACGGATGCGATGAGTTTGAGACTGTCATGGCCAGTCTTAACTTGTTGAACTTCTTTTCAACAGCGCTACTAGCCTAGCTCTGGCTAATGATCAGGGATGTTGCTGCGGGCTAGGAGGATTCCGATTTGCTGGAATGATAGTGGGCCCACCGGTAGACATCATGGAGTTTACTTGATCTCGTTGGGAGGAAGCCAAACTCATTAGGTTGGCCGGCCAAATCGTGTGGCCGTGATTGTTTTTGAGACTGACATGGGCAGGCTAGATTAGATTCCTTAAGGAATTAGGTGCATCGACCAACCAACTTCCAACTTTATTTAAAAGTGCGTGTGGCGGGTTTAAAGCGATCTGATTGGTCGATGGGAAAGGGGCCGGCAAGTAGCAATATGGAGCGTGGCCGGCCGGCCACAGATGGCACCTGCTGAGGCAAATCGATTGGCCAAGTAGCGCGTCCACGCCTCCTCTTGTTGCTGCTCCTATTCGCCGCAGCTCCTCTTTATTTCTTGTTTTCTGATTTCTGGTAGGACTTTGCTCCTACTGGCTCCATGGAGGATCAATTTCCTAGTTTGCATAGGTTTAGTTTCGACTAATAGGGTTCAAATTATCGCGCAGGGCGCAAAAAACCTAATTTTTACAAATTTATAAAATTAGGTTAAAGGACTGAATTTTGCGGGTTGCCGCAAAACCAATCAATTTTTTGGTAAATTTTGCATATTGATACAAAAATCACTAATTTAATATCAAAGGGCAGCATAACTTTGCATGCCTCTGATCGAGTACTTTCACACGCATCTCAATCCTGACACTTCGGGAGATTCATGCTACTCGGCTGAGAGCGAACATTAGTCGTCATGTCATGTCAGTATTAAGAGTTCAACTGGGAACATGGTATGGAACAAATACTCAGAAATTTACATAATATTTGGGATTGTTGCTACACGCACCATTCTGGATAAATTTCATATAAATATACTGAATTGCTCAATACGCATGTAAGTAAAGAGGCATGAGCAGTCATCACTTTTAAATGGATCAACTTCTTTGCAGAATGATGGCGCATTAAATATAGAGTTTTACAATTTTAGCCCTGAACTAAAAACCACCATCAACATTAAGTTCCCTGCTTAGTACGTAACAGTGACATTGTTGCGGGGTAAGTACTATATGGTGAAAATAAAGATAAAACTTATGAGGCAAGGTAGACAGATGTTACCAGGATAGAGGCCGGCTAGGTATTTGAGCAAGACATGTTTAACGAAGTATCAAAGCACGCAGTGATCGTCCTCCTATCATACGTTAATTGCCTCCAGGTAGATTTCGAAATTTGCTAAACTCTATTGCGCTCGATTGCGAGAGGCCTTGACTTTAAGTTGCTTGGAGTCTGGACTGCTGAGTCGTAACTAAAATATTCTTCAAGCTCCTGAGCATTGACTGGAATGAAATTGCGTTTATTCCGACTCTTTAGCTCACATGCTTATTCTTACCCTTCTGATTGCGATAACAATATGCTTGGGATGCTTGTATGGGCAAAATCTTCCAGAGCCATTGGGTGGAGTAGACGAGCTGAGAGGCGCTCCGTTTCCAACGTGCTGCTATCAGGTCTTCAAGAACTTCATTCCAAGTGACATCCTTTGAACCATCTTCTGAATCTTGGATTGTTGTATGGAATGGGATGCGATGAGCAGTCCCCATTTACACTTTAGATCTGATGGCATGGCCGGATATGTGAAAATATCTCTGCGGCGTACTTTTGGAGGGCAAGAAATCCTCATCAAATTTGCGATGCTCTGGTTGTCTATCTTCTATAAGCTGGAGAGATTTTCGACGGTGAGGGGATTTTATGCAAGCCTTCTATCCTCCAAGTATGATTCACGTGATTCTTCGTATATAGTTGTGCTTCACGCAACAATCAATGCGAATTTTCTTATTTATTGAAGAATCTCAGAACATTCAAAGAACTATAGTTCTGTTTTACTGTTGATCATCAGGCGAGTTCCTTGATAGCAATCATGCAGCTGAGGGGCGTCGCACCTGGCTTTGCTCAGGGGTGATACGGCCATAAGTATCTCTGGATCTTCTTTTGGGGGTTTTGACGCACGTGTACGGCTTCATGTTGAGAAATTCCTGCGACTTGTAAAGCTTTGACAGTGATGATGCTGATATTAGAAATAACCTGGTTGAGGGACGTGAAGGCCTCCTGTGCTGGCAATCCCCAGGTGTAATTATCTTGAGCCTATTTTCTCCTGAAAGATGTACTTCCATTGCATCTGCTGGTAAGGTGGTTGACGAATTGACGAAAGTGGCAATCTTTTGGATCCGTCATTTGTTAATCAATGGGCAGGAGTCGCACTTGATAAACCTGTATTGTATCCATACCTCTGGCATCCCATGTACCCCTTCCATAGGAAATTGGAAATCTAGAAACACTGAATTTGACTTTGTCGGCGATGTGGTTGTTGATGCGCAGCTTCGTGCAGGCCTTTGGTAGGCGGTGCTGAGTTCTGAGTAGGTGATGTGGCAGACCTGATGCGGTTGGCCTGTGTGGCTTGCTGAGGTGCAACTTTCCTCTTTGATTCTTCATTGATAACAACGCTTATGAATGGTCAAGCCAAATACCGCTTGTTGGTCAGGCGCGTTCCAGACAGGGAGGTGACGATATCCTTACGCCACATCTTTAAAGAGTGGTGATCTTGTCATGGTTATGACTTCTTGTGTGGCCGTCTCTTATGATTTTGAGAGGTCCTTGACAGCGGTTGTGATCAGAAGAGACGGCTTCTTCATGCAAACAAACAAGTTGGCTGGAGCTTGGCTGTCCACGATCACGATCCTTTGGCAGGGAGGAATGGTGGCTACGGACACGGCAGGGAGAGGCGTGGTGATGGTGGTTATGGTCTTTAGTAACCACGACCATGAATCCTGGATGAGCGGAGAGGCATAAGTAGTGGTAACTACGTCCACGAGCTTTAGGCGAGCATAGGCGGTGATGATAGCCACAACCATGAATATTAAAAGGCTTTGGCCAGCCGTTATGGCTCAGAGGATGAGTTTCTTCCTTTCATATAAATCACATACGTGTGTTTATTTCTCCTTATATTATTTCATGTGAAGCAGCTCCTCCCTAATTTCCTGCATACGGAAGCTCGCCTATTATTGCTTGCCTGATACAATCACGGTTGAGGGATGCAAATATGCCTTGACGCTGTGCCTTGGAGAAATATAGACTCTCACATAAATGCTCCATCATGAACTGTACGGTTTTGTGGACGGAGTCCCCAGAAATCATGTAACTCCTGACGGTAAAAGGATCCCCGTGAACTCATTCATTGCCTAATTGAAGTCCTCCTGCATCCACCTTATTCTTGAAAATGTTCTTCAATTTATTGCGGTCACTGGTTGGGTGATTCACGAACCTATGGTAGTGGCAACATTTGGGATTTGCCATTTCTTCCCCGGTTGGTGGATGTCGGTGAGGAGGTAGCTTGATACAATCATCTCGAATCCATGCTTCTAGGATTTTGATTACCTCTTCAATCGGAAACGGGAAGTTTAGAGCAGCCTCTCCGGTTTCTTGTTGTTGTGCAGGCGTCTTAGCCGCATCCTTTTAGGGTTGAGCTTCCTGCTGTGCTGGTGTCGCAGTTTGGGTTGTTGTTCTGGAGCTTTTCTCTTTCTTCCCTCACTCATCACATTTACAGAGGGTTGAGTGTTGTATTGTCTGTTGATGAGACGTCTCTTTCCTCGAGTCTCTTGTGCATCTTCATTCCTGGCGGGCCTTGTTCTTTCCAGCAAGGTTGGTGCTGTTGTAGCCGACCGCTTAGTTGCTTCATGAAGTTCAGAGAATGTCTGGAAGCGCAAGTTCTCCAGCAAAGCACGATAGACAGGTATCATCATATTGATGCATAATTCCACCAGTTATTGTTCAGTCACATTTGGATCGTGACAATCTAGTGCTTGAATTCCGAATCTCTTGACATAATCATTCGGATGCTCATTGTTTCGCTGAAACATTCTTCTCAGATCCGATAGAGCGATTTGCTCAGACACAAAGAAATATTTTGTGTAGAGGAGTTAACCATCTCATACCAATTGGCTATGCTGTTTGGTGCAATGTTGTTGTACCAGGTATATGCTCTCCCGGTAAGCGACTTTGAAAACTCTTTCAGGCGGAGGATATGGTTGTATTCATGCTCTCCTAAGGATTCCAGAAAACGAGAGATGTGTTCACGAACGTAATCGGTACCGTCATAAAGGAAAACTGAGGAAAAGAGTATCCCCTCGGAAGAGGAACTCTTTGCACGTCAGGAGGTAAGGAGGTTGATGCTGGTGCATGTCCGCCGGGTTTTCTCTGCCTCAATTTTGGAGAAGTCATTCCAGGTTCTCACGTGCGATGAAATTGGATTGCTGATTCCTTTCCAATGAGCGTTTAGGAGCAACGCTATCCTCTTCATCTATGCGTCCCGCTCATTCTGAGTTGTAGCCATGTCTGTTTGAGCTTTAGCGAGAACTTCTTGTCTTTCCATCAAATCAATAATGGTAATAGAGGGTTGGCTTCCTCTGGCTCCTCTAACCTCTCGTCCTTACGGAGGAGTGGCAGTAGCTCTGGTAACAATTGGGGTGTTACGCTCGAAAAAACATTGGGAAGGGTGGCAGCGGCTCTGGCTCTGGTGATAGGGGGTGTCACGCCAGAGAGAATGTTTCATGCTCCATTGGTGTTGGTCGTAGAGGATGTAGTGCCACGAGATTCGTTGATTGTGCTGGCAGGCGATACATTGGTGTTGGCCATTCCCTTTTTCTCTCGTCCGATACGACCACATACTCTGTCTGCATCGTCGTTGGTGGAGTCACAGACCTCAGACAAGGATTCAATATTTTTTGTGTCATCTCTGAAATTGGTAGCGTTCTCCGAGCGAATGTTTGCTGGCTCTTGCCATAGACGGTTTGCCATACTCTTTAAGAGACAAAACGTCTCATTTTATAGCTTGACAATATCAGCTTGATTTGCGATAACATCTTATAATGCTTTTGCCATTCCTTCCATGGTGATTGGATTTCGAGCATTGGCGGCTTTGAAAGTGTTTGGGATGGCCGGGGTACATCATGAAGCGGAAAGTCGGGATTGGTGATTGAAGTGAATTCTGGTTAAAGATTGAAATTAGACCTAAGATCCACCATCTTGAGTTTGGGAAGATTGGAATGAAAATTGGGAAATTGGCTTCGCAACCTAGAGATTGATCTCCCACTGTGGTCGCCAGTTGTTTTGGGGTAAAAATTGATTCTGATGGTTTTGGTAAATTTGAGTGTGCCGCCGAGAAATGAATCTAAACCCTAAACAAATGCACTGCACGGGAGTACTTTAGATTCAAGAGATCAATCTGTACAATCCTGGCGTAAACCAAGAAATGGTCGTTCCAGTCTTGCTTCGGTCACAAAGTGAAGGAGAAGGGTTGATCTTAGGGAGGAAAGCGAAGAAGGTGTTGAGATCAGAATGGTCAACTCTGAAGGTGTGGCTATTTTATGACTTGTATCAGAATATGGATTTGGATTGCAGAATGTAAGCTATCAGTTCTTGGTATTTTTCTGGATACTTGTGTTGATAACCAAAACTCTGTCGTTGTTGAGGGTGGTGTGATTCGAACCCAGCATGTTGTGTGCGTTAGGTGAATGCTCCACCATTATGCTGCATCCCCCATTTGTGACATGTTTGATGTCTCGAGCATTTTTATTGAAAAATATGCAGCAGGTTGCTGAGTGGGTCTTGTGTGCAAGACCAACGAGAAAAGTCATAAGTCTTACCGCAAAGAATATCATGTGACGCTATTAGGTTAAATAACTGAGTTATTTGTGAAGCCGATATTCGTAGAGCTTAATGTCTTAAAAGGAGCATGACCAGCCGTTTTCAGGAAGCTGCCATGAGCCATTCACGCGCGCCAAAGGCAGGCCGGTCAGTCTCTATATGAGAGTGATGGCTGGCGACTACGGTGACATCTTATTAATCGCCTAAGATTTAATCTTGGCCGGTCAATTCGGTTAGCGAAGTTGGACGGCCGAGATGATTTATGGCAGTTAATGGTTGCCTTAAAATTCATGTAAGCGGCTCGACTAGCCCCTTTTGAACGATCGTTTGGGAGCCATATGGGGGGGGGGGGGGGCGGGGCTTGGCCGACCTCGGCTTATAGAAGGGGAGCGGTTATTGATTATGGCCACATCTTGTTGGCTACCTAAAATAGGAGTTAGGCCGGCCAATTCATTTGGCGAAGTTGGGCGGCCGAGATGATTTGCAGCAGTTAATGGCTGCCGTTGATTTAGGTTTTATACAAGCCGTGTGGCCAACCTATTTTAGGGCCAACGTTTTTGATGTTGGTGCCGCGTTGGGAGCTTGTTCGTCTGGCCAGCACAATAGCTGGGCCGCTGGTGAGCGTATCTGCACCTTGCCCGTTAATTGAGGTTAAATCTAGGCTGGTCAATTCGGCTGGCGAAGTTGGACGTCCGAGATCATTTTGCGGCAGTAATATACCTTTGCTTAAAATAAATTATGGTTTCGTAACTCGCACGGCCAGCCTACTTTGATCAATCGGTTTGATGTGCTCTTGGCATGTCGTGGGTAGTTCGACTGGCTTGGGATGGAGATGGGTTGCTGGCGAGCATACCGGCACTTCATTGGTCATTTGAAACGAAATTTAAGCCATCCAACTAGGCTGGCTAAGTTGGACGGATGCGATGAGTTTGAGACTGTCATGGCCAGTCTTAACTTGTTGAACTTCTTTTCAACAGCGCTACTAGCCTAGCTCTGGCTAATGATCAGGGATGTTGCTGCGGGCTAGGAGGATTCCGATTGGCTGGAATGATACTGGGCCCACCGGTGGACATCATGAAGTTTACTTGATCTCGTTGGGAGGAAGCCAAACTCATTAGGTTGGTCGGCCAAATCGTGTGGCCGTGATTGTTTTTGAGATCGACATGGGCAGACTAGATTAGATTCTTTAAGGAATTAGGTGCATCGACCAACCAACTTCCAACTTTATTTAAAAGTGCGTGTGGCGGGTTTAAAGCGATCTGATTGGTCGATGGGAAAGGGGCCGGCAAGTAGCAATATGGAGCGTGGCCGGCCGGCCACAGATGGCACCTGCTGAGGCAAATCGATTGGCCAAGTAGCGCATCCACGCCTCCTCTTGTTGCTGCTCCTATTCACCGCAGCTCCTCTTTATTTCTTGTTTTCTGATTTCTGGTAGGACTTTGCTCCTACTGGCTCCATGGCGGATCAATTTCCTAGTTTGCAAAGGTTTAGTTTCGACTAATAGGGTTCAAATTATCGCGCAGGGCGCAAAAAACCTAATTTTTACAAATTTATAAAATTAGGTTAAAGGACTGAATTTTGCGGGTTGCCGCAAAACCAATCAATTTTTTGGTAAATTTTGCATACTGATACAAAAATCACTAATTTAATATCAAAGGGCAGCATAACTTTGCATGCCTCTGATCGAGTACTTTCACACGCATCTCAATCCTGACACTTCGGGAGATTCATGCTACTCGGCTGAGAGCGAACATTAGTCATCATGTCATGTCAGTATTAAGAGTTCAACTGGGAACATGGTATGGAACAAATACTCAGAAATTTACAGAATATTTGGGATTGTTGCTACACGCACCATTCTGGATAAATTTCATATAAATATACTGAATTGCTCAATACGCATGTAAGTAAAGAGGCATGGGCACTCATCACTTTTAAATGGCTCAACTTTTTTGCAGAATGATGGCGCATTAAATACAGGGTTTTACAATTTTAGCCGTGAAATAAAAACCACCATCAACAACAAGTAAAGTTTTTTAGTCAGAACATCCAGTTCATCCTTAACCATAAGATTTCCTACTCATGGAAAACCCCATGAAAATAATACCAAAAAAAACAAACAAAGACTTTACAAAATACAAAGGTTTTCTCATTTTAGGGGTAAACCCTAATCTCCATGCTACTAGCTTCTCCCCTTATCTCCCTTGTTGATAATTTGAATTTCCCTGTTTGGGCCTTAGCCTGTAATCCTTCTCAAATACATAAGTCTTAATGCATAAGAAATACAAAAAAAATAGTATTTATTTAGTAGTTTTGGAACCCCCTCTTGACCAAAACTTCTAAATCAATTAGTTGCATGATTAGTATCAAAATAAACTAGTTTCGAAACCAAGAGCTTTTGGTTTCTAAACACCCTTTGGACGCGCTCTTCAGGTTTTCAGCCATCAACAACGGTCTTTGTCACTTGAATTCTAGGCTTCTTGCCATTGATTTGTGCTCAATGCCAGAGATCACTTCAATTATTGGTTTAACCTTAAAAAAACTAACCAACGACACTCTCTTAAACCAATGACGCAAGTATAAACGAATAATGATTATTTTTCTTTGGTGTGATTAACCAAATTTTCGTGTTAATTGTTTTAGATATGTCATGTACGTGGAATGAGCTCCGTCATCAAAAAATACTCGAAGCTTGAATCTATTGGTGAATGCCACACTGCTTCGTGTGAATGCCCCATAACCATGCAATACTCGGGGGTGGAGAAATGATCAAAGTTCGATTATCTTCTGAAGATCACGCAAAGGAGGGGAGACTCTCCATGTAGCGGTGGGGAAAGATGGATACCAACCAGAAAATTTGAAAGAAAAATAAAAGGTTAAAAATCTGACTGTCGTGAATGTCATCCAAGGGAAACTGTCTACCCGGAAATGAAAGTGCACAAATATTAACTGATAATAATTTCTGCCTATAGACGTACTGGGATATTAAGTGATAACTTAGTCTGCCCACTAACAGATACAAATTAAAGTAAAATCAGTTATAAGAAGGATTGTCAACTAACATCGTCGGATTCAAAGACTCAACAAAATATCCGACGATATAATATGATCCTCTGAAACATCATCAACGGATGTTTTGTAGATTCATCCTCGAAATATGGCCTCCTCGCCTCATGTTGTTGTATTCACATTTCATCATTATTTGTATAAAAGAAAAATAAAGAAAATATCATAGAAAACCCCAGGATCATAAATTACAACAGAAAAAAGGTCAATAAAAAGAAAAGAAAAATGGAAGACTGAATTCAATATTACTAGTAAAAGCTTCCAAAATAAAACATCGGCAGTCATAATCCATGAATCCGGGATAAATATTACTTATATACCTATAGTTTCTAGTAGACATTGGAGAACATAGATAAAAAAAATAGGCAAAATAGATTAAGCATGTGAAAACGAAAAAAAGTAAAAGTATATATACCGGGCATTGCTGCATTACCTTGACGCGGAGAGCCCCTTACCTCTCCTCGCCAATACTCAGTCTTGCTCACTCTTTGGCTTCTTCCTTCTTTTCATCTTGATACTGTATGCACATCGACTCAAGGGTGTCTAGCTCGCACATATTTCTCCATTCTTCTAATCCTCAGCCATTTCGAATGTGTAATTACCATTATATCATTCTCCCAATTTTGGGGTATCTACAATATCAAAAGTCTCATTATGATAACAACCAATGTACTTTCAAAATTTGGTCATGCCGAAATGATCATATCGGATTCAAAGATATAGAATTCATTATCAAAAGGAGTCGTGCTGTGACGAGGTCACCCTCGTGATAGTTTATATACGGGTGCATCTTTTGGCCCTTAGATATTACATCTTCAATAATTTCACATCTCGAGACAAAATGCTATTACTTTCCCTTTTTTATTTTATTTTTCATCCTTTAATCAATTTCATTTTTTCCTTGGTCCCTCTAACAAACCAAAGCCGGTAATCTTTATCGTCTTTCTTTCTGGTTTTCTATTCTGGTTTTCTAGACAATCATAGGGTTCCCAACTTTTCTTTCACATGGAAGATTAGAATTTAGATGATTACGCTTTATAGTAATCGGATTGATTAATAGTATCACTGCCGATAAATGTACTCAAAACAACGTATTTAAATACTAGGGCAGTGCTTTTAGGAGTCTTTATAATTTTAATTCACAGTTGATACTGTTTCTAATAAACAGTTTAAAGTCGCACGGTACAATCCCCAAATCCCTAATACTATACTAGAAACCAAAGAAAACTTCAACATGAAACTCACAATCCCTGACAAGCTAATTATTGTCTCTAAAAAGAAATAAGAACTTTAATGGAAGAGATTAAAGAGGGTTGGATGCAAATGAAGATTAACATCTTAACAGAAAAATAACGAAACCCTTACAAAGATTTCCCAAGACATTATGTGCATAATCAATTCTTCTTCCACGTCCGGAAAAAATATAGAAACCTTACGTTCCATGCGAATAGATTTGATTCATCGAGACCAAGAAAGGAATAAAATTAAATTACAAGAAATATAATATAAAAAATCCTCATTAATGAAAATTTAGTTTCTTAAATATCGCCTTGAGATACGGATTAATCTTGGATGTAATATCCACCGGTTAGAAGACGCACCCTTATAGAGGCTATTACGAGGGTGATCTCGTCACAGCGACACTGCTAATGTGCTGGGTTTGTGATGTCTCAAATTCCAAACGGGCATAAAGCCGGGGTCTAGACTCTAGACCGTGTAGTTTATTTTATTTTGGTGGTGAGATGTGTAAATTCACGCAACCTAATTTATAGAACAAGTTGTCTTGTGTAATACTGGCTATAAAACTCTTCTCACAGCAAACCGCAGTCTTACTTCAACAACAACAACAGAGTGGTGTGGAGTGGTGGTGTGGTGTGTGGGATTTTATTCTCACATAAACAAACTCTGAGAAAAGAAACGGAAAACTCTCTTTCCAAAATCCCAGCAATGGCGATTGTTGATTCTATATCTTCAGCATCAAAACCCTTACATCTAGAATCATTACCGATAATAGATTTACGATCATTATCACAATCAGAATTAAACTCATTATCTCTTTGTACTTCAAACAGCACTTTTGATCTTACTCGATGTGATGACATTATCATCCCTAAAATTGATCGATCAGTCTTCAATGAAAGCGCAGGTAGTAAAAAACAAACTTATTCTCGTCTCAATTTTGCTCCTCCTGAACATGAACTTGACCACCACAGCAACAATCTATTACGTAATAGACGTTTTTCTTCATCTGCTGGTAGTATACTCCCTAAAAACCCTAGTTTACAAAACCCTAATTTTAAAAGCCCTAATTATGTTTATGATTATGAGAAATTAGAGAATAAACAAATTGTTAATCATCTTAGGGGATTGTTTGGGTGTAATGTTGAAGGAACTAGAAATGAAGATGAATTAGTTTCATTTGGTAATCAGAGTAAATCTTTTGATGAATTGGTTGTATATGAAGAAGCATTGAATGTGGCAGAGGAAGGAAATGGGTTTGTGTTAGAAGAAGAATTTGGGTTTGAGGATGGAGAAAGGAAAAGGAAAAGAGGGAGACCTAAAAAATATGAACCAATCCGGAATAGAAATCAAAATGAGAAAGTTCTGGATGAAAGTAAAGCGATTGTTACTTGGACTGGTGGTGATCAGAGCATAATGGATAGGGAGATTATGAATAAGAATGGGGATGTTGTTGATGTTGCTGCATTGGGTACTAGTAATGATCCATTTGGTCAAGAATTGAGAAACAGAACTGCGGGTTTGGAGACAGATGATGAATTGTTAGGGTATTTAAGAGCGTTAGATGGACAGTGGGCTAGTACTAGGAAGAAGAGAAAGATTGTTGATGCTTCTGATTTTGGGGACCATTTGCCGAAAGGATGGAAACTTCTGCTGAGCTTGAAGAGGAAAGAAGGACGAGTGTGGGTGTATTGCCGCCGATATATAAGGTTCTGCTTGTTTTTATTTGCTCATCTATTTTCAGTTTCTTATATTTACGGTTTTAATTAATATCCTTCCAGAAATCATGAAAATTAGATTTAGGTGTTGTACACGTAGAATTTTGCTGTTAATTGGCTGCTTTTTCATTTGTGCGGTCGTAGAACCATTGATGTTTGTTGTACTTGTTAACCATTTGCTTTAGAGGTCATATTATTAGAGACCACAGCAATTAATACTATAAATTTCGGAATATACCTGGTAGAAATTGCTGATAAGTCGTATAAAGTTTAAGTCTTAACTTAGTACTTTAGCAGTATGGAAAGTCTAAATACTTATGCGGTCATGGACTAGCTTTAGGGATTTAACTTGATAGCCTTGACTGTTAAATATGGAGTTTTTATGCATGGACAACCAAGTAACTATCACTGGTTGAGTTGAACTACTTATGTAAAGACTGCACAGTTCTGCTTACTTCTTAAGTAAGCATTATCGTTTCGATCTCGAGGCACTATACAAATAAGTTTAATATGGGTTAATCTTTTCTTTTCTTGCTTGTTATATATGAAGACTCTCTGTCTTTCCTGCTTTTTGGTTTATTTCTTCAAGAGTTAGTCAGCTTTTACCTATATTTTGAATCTTGAAATGTGGTTGTATGCTATCTGTTTTTAATTTTATCATTTTTTTAATCTAGTTTTATCCGGGTTTATGATTAAACGCCGTGTATAGATTCTATAGAATTCTAGAATTAGTCTCCTGATGTTGCATATCTATACTTCAGAAAGTCAACCAGAATGAATTCACAACTTTATAAAACTTCAAAATACAACTGCTTTGCAGAGTAGAAATATCACAGCTGAAGATGGCTTAGTATCCGAATAAATAAACAATATGAAAGGAAAGGATCCCACATATAAATGGCATATAACATCCACTTTAAATCTACCTTATACGTGTTTAAAACTTTGAGGTAATATCTTGTTTGTTATATTGGCATGAGAGACAGCATGTCACGTCTGATAATTCAACATGGACCTATCTATATTGAAAATTGTCTTGTGTAAACTAAGTGGAATTAGTAAATCTATTAGTCATTCTATTTAAGTTGGCGTCGTTATCCATGAGGTGTTTCCTCATATGCTCTTTTGGATTTATCTTGTGATTATTCCTCATCATCAGCATGCCCCACCTCTCAAAATTCGAATACCTTCAATACCTTTGTAGACTAATTAATGCATTCGTACTGCAAAACCCGCTACTAACGCATTCTATTAAGATTTAAATGGTAATTTTTAATTATGTTGCTTATATCCTTATTTGAGAGTAATTAAGAAAATGGCCATGTTAATTGAGATTTATTTCAAATACCATGTCAAACTGAGGATGTGGACAAATATTAAGTGGTAACCATAGTTAAGGCTGCTTTGGTAGGTTTTGGGGGTTTTAGATTTGTTTATACGTGAGTCTGTGTGTGTGTTTCTTTTCGCTGTGGCGGGTGGGGGTTGGCTACAAGGAAGTGTATCGTATTGAAGTACATCAATGACAAACCTCTCTTTACGCATTTGAGTCACTCGAGCAACCAATTTTGTGGAATTTTGGATCTTAAGCAGATACAGAACTGTGTTGTTTATGAAACACAACCTTCAGAAGTTATTTCTCAGGCATGCATTGTAACCACGTCAAGGTCTTTTAAGTTATAAGTGCGACAACAGTTTTGATCCTCAATGGGTACAGTTACAACTCCCCGTTTCTTTGGTATTCCACACAGCTAACTTTGACAATTGACTAATATTTTTAGAATTATTTTTGATCCTGGTTTCTGATTATTTTCGAGTTCAGTACAGCTTGTGGTGTGTTTGATTTCTTGCTATGAGTTTATTTGATGTATGTATTGTGAACACAAGCAATGTGATGACTTTCCTATTTGTCAAGTAAAGCATGCAATCACTATCCCTTTTTCTTCTTTAAAATATCTTGTATTTGGTTTGCTTGTTCCTTCACAATTGTTAGACAGGAAGGCGTTTACTGAACTTGTAGGTTTGGAAGTTGAATGTTAGAAACTATGCTTGGGGTGAAATCCCATTGAGTTTTGACAAACCCTTTGAAAGTCAGGTAAGGTACCCATTGACCCCTAGAACAAGTTTGCGGATAAATCTGGAATAAAAGAAAACTTGTTTTGATGTTATTTTTGCTCCTTGTTTTACCTGTTGTAGGTAAAATAACAAATATTTCTAAAGGGTTTGTAGCATGCATCACCTGTAGGATGCTGTTTGCCATCATTTCAACGTGCTTTTACTTATTGTGTTTGTTTTTTTCCATTTTCAGTCAGAATCAAAACAAAAGTTATTAACCATACGGTTCTTTCATTATCATTTCATGAGTTTTTCTGCTATGTTATGTTTGCTGTCTTTTCTTAATTCCCTGATTCCGTTCTTTAATGTCCATCAGCCCAAGTGGACATCATTTCTTATCTACGAAAGAAGTTTCTTCGTATTTGCATTCAGTTTTTGGAACTCAAGATACAACTCAGCCAAATCCTTATTCTAATGTTGAGACTGGTGTGGGAAAAAACTTGGCAACTGGTGGAAGGGTAAGTTAGATGCTATATAATGTTTTTCTGGCTACAAGTATTTTTTCATCATCCATTGAAACATTCATTAGTTCTGTTCTACCTCATTCCGTAAGATTATGTGATATGTTTCAGATTGCAAATCTTCTACACAAGGATGGAGAGACTAGAGAAGATTTAACTCGCCATCAAGCATCAATTCTGGCACCTATATTTACTGAACATGAGAACATAGCAACCCCATTTCGGGATGAAAGCTTACCGTTGGTTGAAGCGAACGATTATTTAGTTTGTCACAAATGCAACACGAGCTATGCTGATAAGGATGCATATCTGCAGCACCTGTTGACTTCACATCAGAGTAAAAACAAGTCCAGACTCTGCACATCTATTTCTGATGGAGTGATAATTAAGGATGGAAAATATGAATGTCAATTCTGCCACAAAATTTTCCTGGAGAAACATCGTTACAATGGGCATGTCGGTAACCATGTGAAAGCCTATGTCAGGAGGCTTGAATCATCGGGAAAGGCAGCTGAACCAAAGAGATTACAGTTGTCACCCTTTGGTGTAACACCTTCCGTGATCTTTAAGGGCAACGAAATGCTTGACAACGACAGGGATTCTATACCTCAGGCTTTTCGGAATCCTAAAGAAGAGATGAATGACGAAGCTCCTCGTAGCATTCTTGTTGGGGAATCTGTTACAGAAGCTCTGAATGCCAAAACCCACTGTGATAAAATGAATGTTAAGGATTTGCATAGTGCATCAGGTACCGATTCTATTACAGAAAGTCTTCCTGCCAATCCTGCTTGTGATGATCTGAATGTTGCAAAACCCCATAGTGCACCAGTTGCAGATTCTTCTCCAGGAACTCTTAATGCGAAGCCTGGCAATGATGAAAAGCATCATAGTGAACTAGTTCTGGAATCTGCAGAGACTTCTAATGCCAAGTCTGATGATGACGAGATGAATGTAGATGCCCCTCAAAGTACACCTGTTTTAGATTCTGCTCTAAGAATTTCTAATTCCAAATGTAGCAATGTTGAGATCCTCATAGAAGAACCTCTTACTACAACAGGTAAGGATCCCGGTCAAAGTATCTCCGAGGCCAACTCTATCCTTGATGGGATGGACGTTGAAGCTCCTCATAGTGCAGCGGTTGCAGGTTCTGCTCCTGAAACGCATAATGCCCGATATAACTATGTTGAAAGGAATGGTGAAGCTCCAAATGATATACCAGATAGGGATTTTGTTCGAGGACCTGGTAGTGCTAAATCTAACCATGACGAGATGAATGTGGAAGCTCCTTGTTATAGTACACCACACATGGATATTGCTCCTGAAACTCTTATTTGCAAACGTGACAGTGACAGGGCAAGTGATGAAGCTCCTCATGATGTTCCTGTTACTGATTCTCATAGTGGCAAATCTAACCAGGACAAGATGAATGTGGACGCTCCCTACTATACACTAGACATGGATTCTATTTGCGAAACTCGGATTCCCAGACCTAACTGTGATCTGGTGAGTGTTGAAGTTCCTCATAATGTACCAGTTAATGAATCTGTTCCTGTGGCTGCAGATGCCAATTATTGCGATGGAAAAATTAGCGGTGAAGCTCTTCACAGCACACGAATTACAGATCCTATTTCAGCAACTTTTGAGGCAAAACGTAAACTTGATGCGGTCAATGTTGGAGCTTCTGAGAGTGCAGCTACTGATTCTTTTTTAGGAATTGTAAATGCCAAATCTGATCATGAGGATGTGTATGTCGGTGTTCCTCAAAGTACTCCTCTACGGTATCCCGTTCAAGGAATTTTTGGTGCCAGATATGAGATGAATCACGAAGCTTCTCCTCATATCACAACATTTACTGGCTCTATTCCAGGAAATTCAAGTGCCAAATTTAATTACGGTGGGTTGAGTGCTGAGGCTCCCCCTCATTGTGCACCGTTTAAGGATTCTGTTCTGAGAAATTTGAATGCCAAATCGTACTTTGACGAGATGAATGTTGAAGCTCCTAGTTGCACGCCAGCTACAGAATCCATCTCAGAAACTTCTACTGCCAAATCCAATTGGGGATTACATCTGGCTTCTTCATATAGCAAACAAGGTGGTGGGGCTGATAAATTGAATGAAACTTTGGCTGATGGATATTATGATAAGCAGCAGAGTAATTATGGTACAGCTGCGAATAAGTTGGGTGAGATACATGACCACAGCAATAACATGTTCGGAACATTTAATTCTCTCTTGTATTCGCAACCTATGTCATCCAGTGAGAGAGCGGGGGCATCTAAAGCTTCTACTGGAGATTATGTTTTTGGCACTAGTGGGCAAACTGACAAATATGGACTTCACCAGGAAAGGTTTATCGAGAGAGTGGGTACATCTAAAACCTCTAATGCGGAATATGTCTATGGAAGTGCTAGTGGGCATAATGACAAGTCTGGTCCTCAGCAGGAAGCCGGTTCTGAAAGCTGTTGGCTTTCTCTGTCAATTGGTCACCAAATTAACGATGCTGCAGCTAGTGTCGATGAGGTTTTCTCTCTCATACCAAAGGGGTCCCAGTTTTCTGAAGTCAAAGAATCTGACAATAATGAGCCAGGAAATTTTTTCGCCTCAAGGGATTCTGCGCGCGGGAAGGATGTATTAACTATTGGGAGTATCGACGAAGGGAATTTGCTTGAGACGCTGGAATTGGCGAAATCATCTAACTGTTTCCCCACTTTCAATATGGTCTCTGATAAGGTATGCCATCGCCAAACAAATTGTGAATCCTTTAATAAACAAGTACTCCATGATTATGTTTTCAATATATACATGATGAAGTAATATAAAAAAAATCTGTTTGGGTGGATAAAGACTGTTTTGTTTTTATCATTCCATTTTACGCTTCTTCGGGGTATGTGACTTGTCTAAAGGGGTCCACATGGATTAGATTCTAAGGATGATTCCCATTGGCGGTGATCTTGTCACCTTGTAAATCATGCCCCAGAAATCACATCATTCTATACCTTTCCAAAACTACCATAAGTTGCTCTACCAGTGACCCATTGTAAGAATTTTACAGCCTAGGTTTTGCCGGTGTTAGATGTTTCATCATGGTTGTGCAGTAATAAAGTCAAACTTTTATAAGGTTGTTAGGTAGTATGCAAACTATTATTACTGTATTTGGCTTTCCTGTAGCTGTAGATGATTTCGTAATCGCTGTGTCGAAAATAATATGACAAATTTTAGCGTTCTTTCTGAAAGTCATTTCTTACATTATTTTGTTTATATTTAAGGAACAAGGAGAAAATAATATGCATTCTGTTAACTCGAGGCAGGTTGAGAAGGTATCAGATTTTGAAGAACTGAGGTTGGATGACATGGAATCTTCAAGGTTTAGCAGCTTTATGGGTCAAGGTTTAACAGATATTGAAAGTTCTATTAGTTTTGATTGGGCTTCAATGTTGCCAAATATGGAAAATAGGCCACAGCTCACCCCCACTGTTTGCGTTTGGTGTGCGCTGGTATTCAACATCGATGTTACAGACTCAGCAACTGAGTATAATTCTGTTGGTTATATGTGTCCTTCCTGCAAGGCAAAGATTTCTGGGCATCTATAATGAGACTTGCCGAGAAAACAAGGAGTTTAGGACACTTTTGTCCTTCATCTTTATAGGTAACTCTGTTGGTGCTGTTACTTGATTTAGGGTGTTTCACTGTATATTTTCTTCAGCAGTTAATGAGTCGTTGCCCATTGGTAGTGTTGCTATTTTACTATGATGTACAAGTAGTTGTAGTTGGTTGTGTCTTTTGTAGCATTATATCAAGGCAAGTTGTATTTTGAGAGTTTTTTCTTTAAACAGAACCCATCTTGTAGAAATATCCAGTCTGGATCATTAGAAACAGCAGTATACTAATACAGTAAGAAGTACTATATTTATATGATTATCTCTGTATATACATCATATCATCTGTGCTGGTACCCGCTTTGCGGGTTATATTGTGTGAATGACCTTTAGATTGGTCATCTTTGCATTCAGTCCTCCGCGCATCATGTAACCCAGCTTTATATATAGAATCATCTTAAAGAGTATGCTAATAGTTCAACATCATTTTAGAATTCCCTCCCTCAGTTTTATCACGATTGTATAGTCAATGTTCAGGCTGCAACCCTCGCAGTGATATGTTTCCCCTTTTTAGTTTTTACCCTCGGTTTTCGCCATTCCACGCCAGGATGGCTTCAGAATGGTATCTTATTTTAGCCTTTGCTTCTTTACACTTGCAATCACTGTTTGTCAATGTTCAGGCTGCATCCTTTTCGTATAGGATCTCAATGTACCAGCATCTTAGGCCTGGTTGCAGACCAATCGGGACCAGGCATTTAGGATTGCATTACTCCGTTTCATTGAGTAAACCAAATGTACTCTTCGATTACTCTTAAGAGAATGAAACCAAATGTACTCTTCGATTACTCTTAAGAGCAATGGTTATGGGATGAGAACACTCATTCAAAGTGAAAGAGTTTGATAAAAAAACAAAACCAAATGAGGTGTTACTATTCATTCACCAAAACTCATTCATCATTCGTATGAATGAGTGACAGTGGCGATTAAAAGGCTGAACATCAACCGTTTGGTGAAAAAAATTCTTGAGCTGCTAATGATTAGCCTCCCAAGCATTTTTATAGTTATAGTTTTTAATTGATTTAAAACTCTCTAAGTGGGCTCATTATTAAAATATCCAAGAGGGAAGAGCGACTAATGTTTAGCTGCGTGGATTCTTTTAATTAAAAAATAAAATAAAAGAGTTGTTGATTATTTGTTTTAGAAGCATGAAAATAAGGGAGTTGTTGATGTTCAGCCGACCAGGTGTAGTTTTTCGTTCAGGCTGAACATTAGCCTCTTAGTGCGTTACAATTGCTCCCCAAGGTTAGGAAATACTCTTTCATCTAGAATCTCATTGGATTTGCAAAGTGAACCTAAGGGAATATGCCTTGGCTCATCATAGGTAACTTTAACCTAGTGTTACATGACTATGAAAAATTTAGTAAAAATACTATTGATACCACTGAAGTTTATACTTTCACTAGCAAAATTGAGGACATCTTCCTCACTGATCTTGGATATATTGCTTGTCCTTTCACATGGACAAATAGGAGAATGGTGAGCTACTTACAGATCAAAGACTGGATAGAGGTCTGGCTACTAATAATTGGCTCACCATCTTTCCCAACAGTACTATATCCAACCTGCTTGTTGTTGGCTCTGACCACAACCCCGTTCTTTTTTATACTAATCCTACCTAGAATCTTGGTTATATTCCTTTCAAATTATTTTGTCCCTGGCTTGACCATAAGGATTGTAAGGATATTATCTCTACACGTTGGGAAAAAAATCACTTTGGCTCCTCTGCTTATATCATTGCTAGAAAGCTGAAAGATGCCAAAATCAAGGTTAAACTTTGGAGCAAAGAAGTTTATGGCAACATTAAAACTAATCTTGAGGACTACAAAGCTAAGCTTGGTTGGATTACCAACAATATCTTTGACAACACTAGAGGTGTTGTTATCAGAGAAGCTATGGAAAACATCAAGCATTGGTATGACATCCAAGAAAGTTTCTGGAAAACTAAAAGCAGAGACCAATCCATTAAACTCGGAGATAGAAACACCAAATTCTTTCATGACACTGCCTGAAAAAGGATGAGAAGAAATAAGATTGATGCTATCCAGAATAAAAAGGTGATTGGATCACGAACAATTTTGAAATAACCGACTGTTTAACTGACCATTTTGAGCGAATGACAACTGCTGATTCTATCAATATCATTAACCTCATACCTACCTACATTTCCCCCGTTGAAAATGAACATCTTATGTCAATACCTGATAACACTGAAATCAAGAATGTCATATTCATTATGGAATGAGACAAAGCTTCATGCCCTAATGGATTCCCACCAAACTTCTTTCAAGACAATTGGAATGTTGTTGGAGAGGATATTATTAACATAGTTCAACATTTTTTCGGCTCTGGTTACATCCTCAAAGAAATGAACTCTACCTTTATCTCCCTCATACCCAAAACTGAAACCCCCACCACCCCCTCTCACTTCAGACCTATATCCTTATGCAATACCACTTACAAAATCATATCTAAACTCATTTGCCAAAGACTAAACCCCTTCTACCCAAACTCATCTCTCCATTTCAGTTTTCTTTCATTCATGGCAGACAATTCTCTGACAACATAGCCATTGCTCATGAAATTATCCATTATATGAGTATCAGAGATGGTGAAAAATGTGACAAAGGATTTATGGGAATTAAAATAGATATAGACAAAGCTTTTGACAAAGTTGATTAGAAGTTCCTGATTGTTATCATGACTCAGATGAGTTACAGTGACAAATGGTGTAATCTCATTCATCAATGCATATCTACTACAAATCTGGCTGTCCTGGTTAATGGTGCTCCTTGTAAATTCTTAACCCTTTTAGAGGTCTTAGACAAGGGGACCCTCTCTCCCCGTACTTATTTCTTTTCTGTATGGAAGCTCTCTCAAGAAGCATCATGAATGCTGAACAGATTGGTCTGATCCATGGTACCCAAATATGCTATGAAGCCCCTCCAATAAGTCACCTCATTTTTGCTGATGATTGTATGGTCTTATGTAAGGATAACATGTAGGAATGTAAGAATCTGGTGGAAATATTCAGCAGTTTCAGCAGCTCTTCAGGTCAAATAATTAACTTCTCCAAATCTGGGATTTTCCTCAGCAGAAACACTGACCCTGACATAGCCAAAAACATTAGCAACTTCATGAAGGTCCATAAGAATGAATCCGAAGATAAATACTTGGGTTCTCCTTTCTCACCATTAGAAGCAAGATACAAGCATTCAAACCTTGCATTGATAAATTTAAGTTCAGATTAGCTGGATGGAAAAGTGAAAACCTATCTCCAAATGGAACAACCATTATGATAGCCAGTGTCACATCCACCTCAAGTATATACCAGATGAATTGTTTCAAATATGAAAGAAGATTTGTCAAGATATTGATAAACTTCAAAGAGATTTTTCCTGGAAATAAGAAACCAAAAGGACTATACTTCATTGCATGAGGGTCTTCTTACAACCCTAAAGAGCTAGAGGACCCGGGTTTCAGAAACATGGAGTTCTACAATAATGACATAATTATTAGAATAGCCTGGAGACTTGTCTCTGAATCAGTTTCCTTATGGTTTTCCACCATGAAATCCAATCACCTCAAGAGAGAATAAGTTATCAGAATAGACACCAAACCCAAAGAACTGACTCTTGGATATGGAAAGGTATCCTGGAACGAATGGAGAACATTAAGAAGTACTACAGTTGGATCGTGAGAAATGGCCAAAGCATCAGAATTTGGGAAGACAGATGGATCCACAAGTCTAACACTATTCCTACAAAACTGATGTGGTTTGTAATTGTAGTGGTAAAAAGATTCGAACTCTAAAACTTGTGAAGGATTTTTTATACTCAAATTAAACTCAATAATTAAATAAAGTTGTATCAAAAATATAAAAAACACCGAAACTCTGGATTCCACCATTAACCAATTAAGTGATAAACTCTGATCAATATTCATGCAATTTTTTTCTTTTAAAGTGATCCTAATATTTTGCATCTAATAGATTTTTGAAGTAATAATTGTAAACACAAAGCATGAAACATCAAAAGTTTTAAAACCCAGCATGTTCCATCAAAACAATTCACAACCACTCAATAAAAATCAATTTTCCTATATTAGTTCTATGCAAATAATCATATAAAAAATTGCAAAAATAATTTAAATAGAATTATACCACTTTTCATGGAACAATGGCTTCCTCCGTCGCCTCGGCTAAGGAGTTTAGCTCCTCATATTAGAAATATTCTCAAAAGTTGATTTCATTGATCAAATAAGGTGTTTTTATTAGAAAGGACGAGTTATAGTTACAAAAAGCTTGTTGTAAGGAAGGTAATGGTCGCTGAAAGTATTAAGGAAAGACAGTCAAAAACGATAACAGCTTTCTGTAGTTGAATATAAGACTGCTTATGCGACGGTTCGTTGTGGGTCGAAGTTCTTCGTGTTCTTTGCGACTGTTCCGTGTGCGTCTTATGTTCTTCGTGTTCTTCAGCTCCGCACCAGCAGAAAACAGCAGCAGGTAGCTTTCTGTTCGTCTTGATTTCTCACTCCTCAGCCCTTCTCAGCCCCCCAAACTCTCGACACCCCTTATATATGACCCAAACAATCTATTTAAATCAAAAATACCGATTAAATATATCCAGAATCTTCCAAAATCTCTTCCTTTCTCTTCACGGCAAAGTTGCGGCAATTTCTTGTTTTAGGATTTCCACGCGTTTCTGAGCTTTCCTTTTGATTCTAAACTCTTCCTTAGATAGATATAAAGCTTTGGGAAGGTTTATAGCACTTTAATCTCTCTAAAATTTCCTAAAATCGGTCACACACGTGACTTTCCATATTTTGTTGTTGAGATAAAAATCCGTCGATTGAGCCCAGTTTAATCGATTTCAACACCCATGTTAGATTCCTAGACCCATAAGGAGTCTACCCTATGAAAATAAGAGGTTTAATCGACCTCAAACTCCTCCAAATCACTACCACCAAAACTGCCAGAAACGTGTATATATTTTCCCGCCAAATTTCTTTTTGAATTTGAGAAGATGACCTCCCCCTATCCAGTCCCGGTCTGTGTTTAGTAGCTTCCTGGAAATGGGTTACCCCTTATCCAAAGTGAGAGTCCAAATAGCAAATGTCCTTCGGGTTGCATTTATCAACTTTTCGAGCCGATTTCTCCAAAAATGTTTATTGCCCAACAATACCTACAAACACATAAAACACCATAATAAGTACAAAAATGGGTACTAACAATATACACAATAGAGATTAAAATAGACACATAAATGCGTCTATCAAAAACCTATTCTCACCCCCAATGATCTGATAACAGTCAATCAACTCATCAATGTTATGGGGGAACGAGACCTGGACATCATTGCTCTTTGGTTCCCTGAAGATATTCAAGCAGCAATTCAAAATACCATCATCAACATTCAGGAGGAAGATATGATTATTTGGAGCTTCATTGATAGCGGAGAGTTCACTATCAAATATCTATATGACAGGAAAATTCATGACAAATACAAAAAAGACATCTATAATCCTGCTTGGAAAGAGATTTGGAGACTGGACACATCACCTCTATACAATTTTTCATATGAAAATGTGCTCACAGAATCTTACCCACCAATAGGAAAACAGCTAGCATCTCAGCTACATTGACTCCACCTACAGTCTTTGTAAAAGTGCCAAGGAGGATATAACTCATACTCTGATCTCCTGCCCTATGCTGCTGATGTCTGGATAAATTTATTTGGTCATCAACACCAGATTTTTGATGAAGCTACCTGTCTCTCTTAATGGCTCAACTCTTGGTTTCAACCTCAAAATTATATTAAATACTGGATTCGCATCATTGCTACTATATGCTGGAAAGCTAAATGTGAATTTTGTTGATAATTATCGTTGTTTTAGGGAAGGTTCCGGATAATTCCGGAACTCACTAGAGATTGTTATTTTAAGAAAACACAAGGTTTCCTACTTTATGACAATTTATATATGAAGATGGGTTACTTAAATAACAATAGATTTCCCAGTTGGTTAGGTTTTTCTTTTAAAAGGAGAAAATTACTTGGGAATCAAGCTATGAACACTATATAAGGATGCTTATATGGTGTTAGTTAGATATTGGAAAATCGGAGGTACAACAGCCACACCCAATATTTCGTTTAGGCAATGTGTATGGACTAACTCCAATATATTTCCAAAAGAATCAACTAGACAGTCAGACTCAATCAAAGGAAATACATACAAGAGTTATATCTCTGTTTCTCAATGTAATCAGCAAATCAAACAGATAGAAATCCGCGAGTCTGATTATTATGAGAAACAACTTGAACGGTACCAAAGACTAATGTTCAAGTGCCAATCAATTTATATCAACAACCAAAGGTTGGATTATCTAATTGATTGAACTACGCACAACCTGTGATATTTCAATTATATAGAAAATATAATGCGGAAAATAAATAACACAGACACCGGAATTTTGTTAACGAGGAAACCGCAAATATAGAAAAACCCCGGGACCTAGTCCAGATTTGAACACCACACTGTATTAAGCCGCTACAAACTCTAGCCTACTACAAGTTAACTTCGATCTGGAAGCCGCAAATCAAGGTACAACCGCGTTCCTTACGCCTCTGAATCCCAGCAGGACTCTACGCACTTGATTCTCTTAGCTGATCTCAACAACAACTAAGAGTTGCTACGACCCAAAGTCGAAGACTTGATAAATAAATCTGTCTCACACAGAAAAGTCTATTGAATAGATAAATTTGTCTCTCACAGAAATACCTACGAGTTTTTGTTCTGTCTTTTGATAAATCAAAGTGAACAGGAACCAATTGATACACCAGACTTATATTCCCGAAGAACAACCTAGTAATATCAATCACCTCACAATAATCTTAATCATATAGAAGCGAAACCAGATATTGTGGAATCACAAACGATGAGACGAAGATGTTTGTGATTACTTTTGATCATTCCTATTAGAGATTAAATCTTGAGCAAATCTTAGAGAAGATAGTACTCAATACGATAGAACAAAGTAAGATCAGAACACGCAACTATAGAGAAAATAGTTGGGTCTGGCTTCAGAATCCCAATGAAGTCTTTAAGTCGTTAACCTACAATGGTTTTAGAAAAACCTAGGTTAAAGGAGAATCGACTCTAGTCGCAACTAGTATCACACAGGAGGTGTGGGGATTAGGTTTCCCAGTTGCTAGAGTTCTCCCTTATATAGTCTTCAAATCAGGGTTAGCAATCAATGTTACCTTGGTAACAAAGCATTCAATATTAACCGATAAATGAAAACCTTAATAGATTCAAGATAATATCTTTCAACCGTTAGATTGAACTTAGCTTGTTACACACAAATGAAATGTACCTTCATTTATATATGGGTAACCGTACCTGAATGTGTACACTTTGTTGGCTCAACAATAGTTAACCGAAGTTAGCCATATGAACACTTTCATATCAACCTTGTTCATCTTAACCACAACTAGTTCAAATGACTCAAATGAAACCAGTAATAAAGTTGTTCAATTGTTTATATTCTCATAGAAGTATACAAGACACAATTGAAGCGAAATCGGTTTTGATTCACTCGAATCGATTCAAGAACATTTTAGCCATGATTTGCAAAAATTGCATTCCTTATTATATAAATGTATTTGTTCATGAATAACCGATTTTATAACTTAACCCACTCAAGTATGCAAACGGGTACGCATACTTAGAGTTCCGGACTTGGTCTGTCCGCCAGTATGCGAATGGGTACGCATACTATCGTTCACGACCGAACTCAGTTGATTTAGTATGCAAATGGGTACGCATACCAAAATCCCGGATCTGAACAGTTATGCCAGTACGCATACGGGTATGCATACTAAGTTCCCGAACTTCAACTGATAAACCAATACGCATACGGGTATGCATACTAAGTTCCCGGACTTGGAATAACTTGCACCAGTTAGCATACAAGTATGCATACTGTGCTATATCCAATCAATGGTTAAAAGTTCTAAACTCCCATTTTAATCATTAAACATTCTTAGAAGAAGAGAATAGCTGTCTCACACAAACTATTAGCTTCAAAGCAATTTTCAAGTGATCAAACGATCAATACGAAACATTCCGAGTCTACATCAAATGACTGTCTCACACAAATCATGTAAGATGTTACCGGGCGATTTTCACATGATCATCTTTTGACTTTCGTCAAGAATATAAGATTAACTTGGTTAAGGCGAAAGCTTACCCACATATATTTCGAGAAATATGCAAGCGAGTTAAACTCAGCTCGAAATATCAAATGTGTGTAAAGTAAAGTCTATATAGCTATACGACTTTTGTCTCAATAGGAGGTAGAATAGAAATAGACTTCTGAGTGATAAATAAGTTCAAGTTTCCACATACCTTTTGTTGACGAAGTTCCATAATCTCCCTTTAGTAGTTCTTCGTCTTCAACTACACATTTTATCCTAATCCGAGACATAACTATAAGTAGACTAGAAATCAAGACTTATAGTTTTGGCAACTAAACTTGACAAACAAGCTTGAGATAGCAACTCTTGCGATTTCGACCGAGCAATGCTCTAACAGATATGGAATTTGGGGAGAGTTAGAGAATACACAATGTAGTTTTCTAAGGTTTCTAGGGATTCCATCCCACCTCTTGGGGTGGAGTTTTAGGGGAAGAGAGAGACCATTATCTGGTGTTGAGAGATACATCATTATGGTTTTATGAAGATGTGGAAGACATCTTTTAGTGAAGAGAAGATCACCTTGTTCGTCGATGGTGGAAGATCATCGTTGGTATTGGAAGAAACATCGTTTAGAAGGAGATCATCTCGTTATGGAGATAAGTATTATCTCGTTTGGTTAGACATTATTTTTTTATTTATGGAGCATTTTGTTCGTAGAGAATCATTTTGGTGTTTGTGAAGAACATTTTGCTGGTCATAGTTTGTTGATTGATTCGTCAATCGTTAAGTGTGTAATTCTCTGTTTAGCGGTTCCATAATAATAAAGAAGAATTCGTAGCCGTTTGGTGGATGTAGGCATATTGCCGAACCACGTTAAGTGTTGTGTGCTTTACTTATTGTTTCTTATGTGCGTTTACATCGTCTATCTTTCATTCTACGTCGATCCAAAGATTTAGTGTCTTGTGGGTTAATCCGAGTTGGATTTCCCTAACAAGTGGTGCGGTTAAGTGGTAGTTTCCACAACAAGTGGTGCGGTGAACGTGGAGAGGATCGAAGTTACAAGTGGGGATGTTCATTTTTATGTGGGTAGCAAGATTTTTTGGTTTCGAAGGATTTGATGTTTTCAAGTATTAAAGTATGAAGGATTTGAAGTTATCAAATATTCGAAGATGTATAGATTGATGTTATCATTCATTCAGGTTTGAAGGGTTTGATGTTTTCAATTTTGGGTATGAAGCGAGTTAAAGTGTTTGGGAAGAATGGGATACTTTGATATTCCATATTTGTTTTTGGTGGTGCTATACGTTTGAAGAATCTGACGATATACTTCTTGAAGCGTATAACCCTATGTATTCCGCATAGCTCCAAGTAAGTATTCTTGTAACCATAATTTGGTTAGTTGATTGTGTTTTTTTACTTCGTTTTCCTATGATACTCTTGTGGATTGTTTTGGAAGACCAAATTGGTATTCGTTGAGGTGTGTTGTCTTCATATAGAAATTTTCATAAACTATGAAACCTTGTGTTTCCCTAAATAACAATCTCTGGTGGGTTCCGGAATTATCCGGAACCTTCCCTAAAACACCGACAACTATCAACAATCTCCACCTTGTCAATGTTTCAACAAATTTTCTTCCAGAAAGTTCAACATATTGTTGTTTCTACTGGCAACATGATAAAACAACACCTCTGCTCTTTCAATAGAGTCATGCATAACCGAAGCCACATCCTGAATAATCTCTATCACCATAGAAATGAACAGGAGAATGTGGACATGATTGTTAGAACTCATATACAGAAATTTGGATATCAGTATTATCTCCATGTTACCTTCTAACATGGAAGGACATGCTAACTCTCTATTCTATACTAACTATGTCTTAATTGCAATGTCTTTTGCAAGAAAATGTGTGGGAGCAAGAAACATCAAAGACTGTGTCACTGGAGTCAGCATAGCTAGAAAAGGAGCATAACTAGCAATTGGATGGGCCAAGGAGTTGCAAAGAACCAACGTCGACTTTAAAGCTGAAGATGACGCAACTATGATGAAATTGAAAGAATAATACAATAATGAAGTTCAAGAAAGATTCAACCTGAGATTCCACCAAATGAGAGATGGAAATTTATAAGTAGTTTCTTTTGTCTTGGGAGATATGATCATATTCACTAAATATCAGAACATATCGGCAGTCAACCTAGCTACTATAGCTAAGAATTCTAGTCCTTTTGGAAATTTTAATCGGAATGGATCAAATTTGGAATGTTTATTAAGTTATCTTCAATTAGTAGAAGCACTGGATAGCTGGAGATATGGTCTTTGCATGATGTTGGAGACAGCTCTGCTGACCATAATATAACCGTCGAGTAACTACCTTTCTGGTAGTTTGCTCTTTGCAATGTGATTACATCACAATACACTTACAAGTTATCCGATAGCATGGGTGAATCTATTCAGACCGGGCAATGCGACATTGATCTCCGTGTAAAACATGAACCTATAGCCGAAATAAGAATCTATTTGACGAATTTAACTTTAATAATTTGTCTACTAATATAATATATACAATATTATTTCTATTTTTTTTATGGTGGGTTTGTTTGCAGAATTCACCGTTTACAGGAATTTATAATTCCATGGGATTATAAATTCTGGGATTCATGTAAATTCCTTGTGTGTTTTGTAACTCAATTAAAATTCCTAGGATTTATAGAGTTTTCTTGTATTAAGTCTTTGTACCGTTTGGTATTACCCTCAAATCTTAAAATTGCATTTATATGGGATTTAGAGTTAAAAAAAACGTGGGTTCATAAATCCCTTGATAAGTTTCCCAGCAAATCTTGAAGGGGAGGGGTCGGACTCCATATTGAGGATTTGCTGGAAAACTGAATCCCGTAAGAAACGTGATTCCAAGGATTCGGGCAACCAAACATACAGAGGGAAACATAATTCTACCAAATCCTCTAAACCCATAAATTCCACCTTTAAAAGAACTCGCGATTGGGGGATATTGAAACTAATTGGGGGATATAGGAAAAGGACAAAAACTGGATCCAAATATCAAATCAGGGTCACCCCTTATCTAAGTATTTTATATAATTCATAATCTACCTCTCACTAATCAGGTTTAATGGTTAATAATAATTAGTAAAAATCTTAAGTATTTGTGAAATGATTAGTGTGTGTTTTTATTTGAATTTGGGTGAGTGAGGTGAGAGTAGGAGGAGGGGAAAAATATTTGGGAGGGAACTTTTTTTGGTGAAAATGGAGGATGATTGTGAAGAGAGAATTGCTGCTGCTGAATCTTTAGCTCAACTACAACAAGGAACATATCTTGAATCTTCAGCTAATGACAACAATTCACAATTGCAACTCTTTGTTGATCCAACACCATTGAATGATGATTTTTACGAGCAAGGAGAGTTTTTTGAAGAACCTACACAAGAAAGTAAACTTGCACAACATACAAGCATCCCCAACACATAGATAAAGCTGCAAAGAGGTTGAAAATTTGATTTTTTTTCTTTGAACCCACCATTTTTTCAGCTGAAAAGCTCGGTGCCGGCATAGTAGTGGTATGAATACAATGCCGGAAGCCTCTATACCGGCATAGTATTCATACTACGACCATGCCGGCAGCCCGATGTCCCCCATTTTGAAATTCAATCCGGCATAGTATTCAACCAAAAAACTATGCCGGTACAAAAGTTACTTTTTTCCTACCAAGGAATATTCTACGGAATATGCTACCGGCATGGTTAAATTCAAAGGTTACCATGCCGGTAATGCATGAAAAACATACGGGAAGCAGTGCCTTCCAAAGCTAAATACCGACATGGACAAATTAATTACCTACCACACCAGAACTGTCTACCGGCGTGGAACCATAGATAAAAATCATGCCGGCACATCCAACGGCATTGTTCGATTATAACTTTACCATGCCGGTACCTACAGAAAAAACATATAGGAAGGAGTGTTTTCCAAAGCTAAATACCGGCATGGTATATTAATTATGGGTTACGCCGGAAACAGGTACCGGCGTGGAACTATAGATAACGAGCATGCCGGCACCTCTGTTTCCGGCGTTGATTTCAAATGAAATATGTATGCCAGAAAAGCTTTCAAATTTGGTCTTCAGTTTCGGTTCAGTTCGACCATGCCGGAACTTTGGTCGAGCATGCCGGAACTATCTTCCGACATAGTGTTTTAATTTCTTTTGTAACTAATTTATTTTCTTTTCATTCGATCCTTAGGTGGTGACATATATTGATCCAACAAATGCAAATCCGCTTGGTCGGGATACGTCGGAATACTATAGAATGCCTCCGGTATGTTACCAGAGAATACTTTTCACCTAGTATCTTGAACTTTACTAATGGATTGCTTGTAATGAACCTTCTAATCTCCCATTGTTGTCCTTATGTAGGGAATAAAAGATCCAAAGGAAGCAATCGCTTGGGATAAAGAGACGGCTCTTAAAAACATGTGTGTGTTGGTGAGGAATACCCAAGGTTCAAAGACTCATTTTGAGATTGTTTGCGAGAGAAGTGGGGTATACAAGGAGGAGAATAGCCACAAGAGAAAGGGTTATATTTATCCTAAGAAGACCAATAGGGTATACAAGACTCGTACGAGGAAGGATAATTGCCCCTTTAAGCTTGTATTCCATCTAAATGACAAGAACAAGGAATGGGATTGTAAAGTTTGGTTCGGCTGTCATAACCACCGGGATCCGAAAGATTTTGTTGGTCACTCCCTAGTTGAGAAGCTAAAACCTCATGAATTGGAGTATGTAAAGAGAATGACCAAAGCACTTATCAAACCGAGACAAATTCTCAGAGGCTTCAAGGAAAAGGATAAGACCAATGTGTCTTCTCTAAGTACAATTTATAGCGCACAAGCAACTATTAGAAGGGTGGAATGGGAAGGGAGGACCGTTATGCAAGAATTTTAGAAGATAGTTTGGGATCACAACTACACGCGTATCATTAAAAGAGGGCCGGACAACAATCCCCTTCAAATATTCATTTCGCATCCTTTGCTTTCACAATTGGATAATACATGTTGTGGTGTTCTTTTGATGGATTGCACCTACAAGACAAACAAATACAATATGCCGTTATTCAACATCGTGGGGATAACATCTGACAAGGTATCATTCACATTGGCTTGGTGTTTAATGGAAAACGAGAGGGACTATAATTATCATTGGGCATTACGACAATTGAAATTATTCTTACGGGAAAATCAACTTCCGAGGGTCATCATAACCGATCAAGCTGACGCATTAATGAAAGCAATATCCGACGTTTTCCCGGACGCACAAAATTTCCTATGTACATATCATATACGTCAAAATATCATAAAAACTTGCCATGCCTTGTTTGAACCCACTAAGGCGGATATTAAGAAGAGAATGATTGTTCAACTAGAGAAAGATGTTCGCAAGAACAAACTATCACCCGAAGAAGAAGAAGATGAGAGAGGCAAGATAAAAGAGCGAGTGGACAAAGAACATGCGGAAAATCATAAAAAGTGGTTGGAATTTCTAAGAGATTGGGAGAAAGTTTATTGGTCTCTTACCGAGGATATGTACAAAAAAGGTTGGACAAGTTTATTGCCGATTGGAATGAGGTTTATCCGACTGCCGTCTGGTATTGTCGGACTCAATGGTTGGATAAGTTCAAGGAAAAATTTGTGCGTGCATGGACAAACCGTTATAGACACTAAAAGAATAAAGCAACTAGTGTAGCGGAGTTCGCTCATGGGAGATTTAAAGATCTCATCCAGTCCGTCCAAGGAAACGTGGTTACGGTCACCGAGGCAATAAAGCAATACTTTAAGAGTGATATCGATAGGATCAAAAAGGCCTTTGAGAAAAGCTCAATGGAAAGGATGACTTCATATTTACAATATAGTAAGTTGCTCCAAGGAATAGAGTTCAACGTCTCTCATTGGGCAATAAAACATATGATGATAGAAATGCAAAAGGAGATAAACTACGGCAAATCGGGTGATGTGTGTATTTGTCCCGACATGTCTTCATTGTGGCTTCTGTGTCGTCATATGCTTGTGAAGTATGAAGAAGTGATACCTATTGAGGTTATTGATCCGTTATGGAAGCAACTATCTTTCCCCCCCCCCCCCCCCGGAAGATCCCGGACAATCACCATGGGATATGAACGAAGCAAAGGAATTCTTCGAAGCTTACTCACGTGGCAACTCGGTTAGCCTGAAAGTCTTGTTGAGCCAACTAAGGCTAATTACACGGCCATGGATAACACAAAGTGAAGAGCCAACAAAAGGAGATCCTCCCGGTAGACCACAAACTAAAACGGCAAGGAGAAAACAAAGGAAAGAATTGAAAGAAATGACTCAACGTGAATAAGAACTCGCGGCAAGTAAGAAACGAGATCCAACCGGATGTGAGATTTCGGAAGCAAGGTTCGCGGAAGCGCCGGTTGCAAACAAAAGGGGTAGGCCGAGAAAGGAACCGCTATCAAGTCAACAACAAACGACGGATTCCGTATCCACGCCAAAATCCGATGGATCATAGGTTCCAAAGAAAAGGGGTAGGCCTCCAAAGGTACCAACATCAAGCTACCAAGAACAACAAGGTGAGCATTCCGAAGCCACACTCATAGTCGATGTAGCGGAGGTTCCAAAGAAAAGGGGTAGGTCTCCAAAGGTACCAACATTGAGCTACCAAGAACAACAAGGTGAGCATTCCGAAGCCACACCCATAGTCGATCTAGCGGAGGTTCCAAGGAAAAGGGGTAGGATGCGAAAGGTACCGACATTAAGTGACAAAGAACAACAAGGTGACGAGGCGGCGGTGCAAACAAAAAGGGAAGGCCAAATAAGGAACCTACATCAAGTCAACTACATGAGGGTGAAAATTCCCAAGCCACACAAAAAATAAGTGATAGCAAAGGTAAGGGACCCATATCTAGTCAACAACAACACGATGGTGACAACTCCGTAGGCACGACCAGAGTTGATGTAGTTTCGTTTCAAAGAGAAGGGGTAGGCCAAGGAAGTACGGACTCCCATCACATACTGAAGAGGATGGAAGTGTAGAGATTGCAAAGGATGGATTGGATATAATTAGGCTACAAAAGGGTAATATGAAGATGTATAAGGATCGCAAAATAGGTAGGACCATTAGAAGTTATCATACCAAGATACAGTCTTACATAGACCAACTTCCTGAGGTTATTCGCGAGTATATTTTATATACGGATGATGTTGATGGAGATGGAAATTGTGGCTATCATGCCGTGACCGAACAATAAGGAATCTTTGAGACGGCGGTTAGTAAAGGGATGACACCATGCCGATATGCTAGAAATAGGATGGCCGATCAACTTATGAAAAAGAAGAGCTTTTATGAGCAATTGGTTGGTGATGAAGAAGGGTTTGATAATATGTACGCTCAAGTGTTAGGTCCCGAGCAGGAGATGAAGTTCCTTCCTTCTCAATATTGGATGAGAATGCCGCTTTGTGGGCATCTAGTGGCGGATACATTTAATTGTGTTGTTCATTATTTTACCCCCACCGTAGAAGTAACATTTACACCAAAGTGGCAAAAATGCGAAGGATCCCTTAAGAAGAGAAGAGTTGTTTTGGCGTTCGTGAACGGTAATCATTTCATTATTCTAAAACTCAAGGAAAATTGTCCATTGCCACCTATTTGTGGGATGATTAAAAACAAGGATATAGATCCCAATCTCTAGAAGGAATGGATGGCATTGTATGAGGAGAATCACCAATTTTGGGATGCGTTGGCCTTATCAAAAAAACCTCTCCAATAGGAGAAGATGCAACTTCATACGTGTGGAAGCGATGATGAGTAAATTGGATATATGTGGTTCACTAATACGCAACATTTTTTTATTTTTTTGAAGTGTGAATTGTAAACATTAAATCATATTTTGATGCCAATGCCGGCATTGTTATGTTTCATCATTACAATGCCGGAAACATTGTGTCGGCGTAGAAATTAACTTTTGAAACGGTGCCGGGAATTCAGAAAAACATCCAGAGAAATCAGTAAATGTGCCGGCATTGAAAGTAAACTAAAAACAGTGCCGGTGCTCTGACAAAAATATTTTGCACCTGAAAATTACGGACTACCGGCATGTTATCCAAAAAATCCTTCAATGCCGAAATTCTGTAATTTTTATGTTTTTGGAAAATTCAGGGTGCCAGCATTGATTTTACTCTTTTCAACCATGCCGGTACTTAAGAAAAACTTAGAAATTTATGTGATCTTGGCACATTGAAACTCTGTAAAAGAGGTAACTTGACACTGGTTTATCAACATAATAAATCAAATAACAACACTAGATTGTATAAAAAAAAAAACTCCAAAGTTAAGAGGTTCCAAACAGAAAACAAATCAAACATAAACCAAATCAAGCAAAGAGATTAGCAAGACACACAAACAAACACATTGTTCAAGAAACACAAACAAACATAAACCAATACTAGATTGTTCAAGACCAAACTAATACTATAGAAGAAACACACGATTACTCGGTCCTTGGCTTCTTTGTACCCTCTTCTTCCTTTCGCCCCACAAGTATTTTGCCTCTGGATCTTCAATTTTGTCTATCTTTTGCTCGACTTTCTCCATTTCTTCCTGGGTCAGCACCTCTCCTTTCTTGTTCTTTTTCTTAAAGAACTTTGACAAATTTTCAATCCGCTGACGCTGTTGTCATATTTTTAAACATGTACTTAGTATGTGCACTTATATAAGTTCATAGATATAGATTAAAAGAATAGGAAATGAACAAGAAGTACGTACCAACAACGTAAGGATCTTTTGTAGTCCGGGTACAGTAAGTTCATCCGTAGTTATGGAGGGAGGTGCTGCTTGTGGATGAACTTCTATGTTAGTCGGGTGTACAATATAAGGATGCGAGTACTTCCGATGACCTTTGAGAAAGGTTGGTTCGGTCTCATAACCGTTTTCCGTCGATTCCCACCCAACCCTATCCAACACAAGTCCTCGTTCTTCCCTTTCACTCCAATGTGCAAGAATGGGATTTGGGTCGTAAACAACCAGAGTATGGTTCTCATCTGCTTGGCATTGAGGAAAGTCATGAGAGAATTTCTGATAAGATGTATCCGTAAGATTTTTCTGCTTGTACCCAAGTTGGCGCATTACACGGCGAGGGTTGTGCATAACAAATCCTTTTGGATAAAATAACGGTCCGTTGTAAAATGAAACATTGTCACGCCTTTTAAAGTAAACTCCCCTGGCATCCCTATATGGGTCAAACACAACATCTTGGGCAACCACAGAGTCCAAAGCCATTCTCATTGCGAATAACCGTTTCTTGTTATTGGGCTTCGGGGCATTGTTGAAGAAGTATTTATGAGCTAGAGACTCATGCTCTTCATACTCACGTACAGTCTTCAATCCTTTATACTTTAATCCTTTAAACAATTTTGGGAAGTGTTCATAAGCCCACACCTATGCCAATGAAAGATCGTTAAAATGAAATGTATAAGTACAAAAATAATTGGAAACTAACAAACTTAATGACAATGATGACAAAATAACTAGTTCACTATACCTGAATTAAAGTGAAAAAACCATTAAATTGACAGGCGTTCGCCTTAGAAGCTCTACACATTTCTGCCAAAAAATGTGCCAAGAAAGCAGTGCCTCATGTACCTCCGCCAAGGGATCCAAGTATTATAGATTGCTCAGATGCACCCTATTACCATTAGCGTCAGGGAATATAATGGAGCCCAAGGTGAACAACAGATAAGTAGCGACAGTTTGCTGAACTTGTTCGGGATTCAATTCCTTGTCCTTCGTGTTCCCAAACAATCGAACGAGATTGACGAATGTGATAGTCTTTGTCCGGGAACACCTTGTCTTGTATATATTTGCCATAGTGGTTTCCTTGTCCCACCCAAATAACTTTTTAGTCAGCTCATAGATCTTGTCCCATCCTAGTTCCTTACAGTCATCTCCATGCTTAACGGCTTTCCCAAGAACCTCTAGACCTAGTATTCTTTATACATCTTCAGGGATAATGGTCATCTCGCCAAAAGGAAAATGCATGGTATCAGTTTCACCAAAAAACCTCTCCATAAAGCAGTTCGCCGTGACGGTATCAGTGGCCACATAATTTTCTACCGTGGGATACAACCTAGATGCTTTGACTGTTGCTTGAACTTCGGGACACTCTAAATCCAAAGGCCATATATCACTTGATTGATGGCGGCTAACACGGAAGGCTTTCTTGTGGTCCTATAAAAACACAGCAAACTAAATTAAATTCACTTGATCACAGATAAATAATATAATAACAATATGCAAACGTCTTACATAAGTTTGATAGATCCAACGATCCCAAGAGTGCTTGTAATCAAATAAGAGTTGCGGGTTTATCAGTTCACCCCACTGTTTGCCATCATCGCGGTCTGGAATCATGTCATATCTTGTAGGAAGATGGGTTGGGGGTTCCTTTTCCTTTTTCTCAGGGGCTTCAACTCCGACATCAGGTTGTCCTAAGCCACCTGCTTGTGAGGATGATCCACCTGCTCGGGAAGGTTCAGGATATTTTTCCCACTCATCATCATCATCATCACTGCTGGTTGTTTCCCCCGTACGCTCCCGAATGATGACCTTAGCACAATCCGGATCAGAACGACTACATCGAGCCCGAGAAGACTTAGTTTTTACTTCTTCAACAACTTTGCCCTTTCCTTTCTTCATTTGTGCTGCTCTAGACCTACATCCAAATATGTAAACTGAGTTATAAACAGGAGGCTGGCATGGTTATTAAACATACAATCAGTGCCGGCAGAAGTGTCGACATACTAAATGATTAAAATTCAATGCCGGTTTTCTTGAATTTTATACAGAGACTTTACAAGTTAAGGGAAAGAAAACCGGCGTGGTTAGTAAACTTACCGACAATGCCGGCATGGAAGATCCGGCATGGTATAATAGAGACATACGATGCCGGAAGTGGAGGAATTTTGTACAGAGATTTTAACAGAAGAAGCAAATAAAGACGGCATGGCATTGATCAAATATACAAAGCCGGCATACAAAACTGGCATAGTATTCAATTAATTTATATGCCGGCAGGTTCATGCAATAAAATAGGGATACAAGACATATAATCCGGCATGGTTTTCAAATTGAATTCTACCGCGAATCAAACATGTAACTGAATTTCAATTGACTAAATTGCAATTTCAAAATTTTATTTTAGTGTAGTAGAAAGACTAAACAAGCAAGTTTCAATTTGTGTTTTCTAGTATGGGATAAACCCTAAAAATACTTCAATTCAACATACACATCACTTATCGCATCAAATTTGTTATTTCCGCCTCACCAACAGACTCTTCAGGCACTTGTTGCGCTTTTGATTTTGATTTACCACCATCATCAACAGATTCTTCAGGATTGGGTTTGGGTTTTTCAGGAGGTTTGCGAGGACCCATTGTCTTTGGTATAGAAGATGAAACAAAAAGAGAGTTTAGCGGTTTTGGAAATTCTTTTGGAAGAGCCGAGAAGTAAAAACAAAGAGAGATGGAATACTCTCCTTTCTATAACCGTCACTTAAATAGCATTAAGGAGTTTGTAACCGCCACATAAATGGTATTAAGGAATTTGTAACCGTCCCAATAAGTGGGATAAAGGAGTTTGTAACCGTCACATAAATGGGTTTAAGAAATTTGTAACCACCACATAACTTGAGTTTGTAACCGTCAGAATGCCGGCATGGAAATATGGTTATTTTTAATTGCCGGCATTCTGACTCTAAGATTAATTTTATTCCAGTATACCGGCATTGTATGTTGAACACTTTCAACGCCGGCACCTGTGCCGGTATAGTATATGGTTATTTGTCAATGCCGGCTAATGCACCACCAAACGAAGTATCCACCAAAGGTTTAAGTAAGCAAACTAACCCAAACTGGCCTAAATATTAATCTTAAGGAAATAAACTTAAAAACATTAACCACATAAACAACGTTACACATAAAATGAAAGATCTCAAGCTAATTGCAACTAACATCATTTCTTGGAACGAGATTCAACAAACAAAGCAGCTTCAAAATGCCTAAAAGGCTCTTTTCTCCACTTGATATATGCGTCCTGAGCTTGATACCTATTCCCTCTGTATCTTGCGAGAAACTCGTTGTATTTGCGACATAATTTTATGAGGGAAGTTGTCCGATTCGCTACATACTCATCCTCGTAATCCATTTTGCGTTCCTTGCACTTTCCGTCCTCAAACTTCGGCATATAAGGACCACAACTAACAAGACCCAAAAAAAGAGACAATGGGCGGTGATCTTCCGGGATCCGATACTATGTAGAAATTTTTAATCCATTCGGTTTCTTCCTCAACATCCGCTTCTATCTTCGCTTGTTTTACACGTTCGTATATTTCCTTTGTTTCTTTGCGATATTTTGCTTCTTTTGTTGCCTCTTCTTTTTCTCTTTTCCTTTTAAGTATCTCTTCTTCCATTGCGGAAATTGACTTGGTGGTGGTATCCTTCCTTCTAAGTTTTTCTTGTATAATGGCAATTGAGTTGGTGGTGGATGATGATTGATTTCCTATCGGAGTCGATAGTTTGTTCTTCTTAAGTTTTTCTTTTTCCATGGCAATGATGAAATCGGTAGTTGTTGATGGATTTTCCATTGGAGATATGTGTTGGAGCAAACTCTTTTTTTTTAGGTATCAACTGCAATGGGTGTATCAATTCCTTTAAATAGATGAGTACACAACAGCTCTTTTTCCACTTTATTGTACCGGCATTGTCAGTAACATAAAATCCACGCCGGCAGTTCCCTTTACTGATTTATGGTTTGAAAAAATAGCTGTTGGGAATTGAATGTTAAATCCCGGCACTGAACTATGGTTAACGATGTTGCCGGCACCACCTACCGGCGTGGAGTTGTATTACATTTCAATGCCGGAATAAGGTTTATTGTACACAGAAACCATAAAATTTTGACACTATATCCCGGCATAGAAATATATATAAGATCTACGCCGGCACGGTAACGGCATAGAATTATGTTAACATAGTATGCCGAAACTGTAATTTATTTCAAATGTAATCCTTGTCGCAGGAAGCACAGATGCACTTAGCACGTGCATCAAGCCTTTAAACCACTTGGTGACCCAAGTGGATGAGTTTTAGTCTCATGAGGGTTTACATAGAGATCAACCCACAAAACCTTACCAAAAACTTCCCTAAAAACCTAACCAAAAACACTAAATCTATCAATCTTTTTAAGAAGAATCCGTATCTGATTCACCCAACTGGTGGTACTCGGTGACTTTGGTTACCATGTGGTTCACGTTTTCATCAAACATGAATGCTTCCCCCTTTTCCTGTAGGTAACGTGCTTTCACGGCTTCATGCTACAAAATCAACACACAAACTTAGTTTGTTACATAGAAATTGAAAATTGTGGATTGTGTCGAATTAATCATAAAGATACTTACGACTTGTTGAGGGGACAATCTATTGTGGGTAGCGTGCTCGATCCGGTGTTTGATTTTTAAATACTCAACCACCGCATCTAGGATGATGTCGTGATGTTGCTCGATTTGTTGAGCAGTTCTTCCTTTCGGGTTCCCATAATCGTGAGTAAATTTGTTAA
Source organism: Papaver atlanticum (assembly GCA_023531105.1). NCBI lineage: Eukaryota > Viridiplantae > Streptophyta > Magnoliopsida > Ranunculales > Papaveraceae > Papaver > Papaver atlanticum. The sequence goes on along the minus strand of JAJJMB010008870.1, from coordinate 8,204,203 downwards.
AAATCTTCAACCACATGGAATCCCCCGAACTATTATCTATAGTTGAAGGACGAGTTTCGGAATACCATGCTTTTGTGATTGCTAAATCTTCCTCGGAGTCAAATGATGCCATTTGTTGTATGTGGAGTAGGTTCTATACTAAGCTATCTATAGATGAATCTTCTAGGGTTTAGGGTTTCATAAATTTAGAGTCTCAAGGATATAGTAAAGAACACACGAGTTTTGGGCAATTGGGTCCAAGTATTAGCTCTCTTTATATAGAGAAAAACATCAACGGATAATTTTTTTGAAATCCTTTGTGCCGGCATTGAAGTTAATATAAACGTAGAAGCCGACACCGGTTTCCGGTATGGATTACCGTTAAACGTCCATGCCGGTAACTGATTTTCTTATACAGAGATTGGGCCAAATCTGCAGATAGTACCGGCATCGTTTTAACAACAACGTACAACGCCGGCACAAACTACCGACAGTGATTGTGTTTTTTCATCTATGCCGGTATCTGTGATTTTTAAAAAAAAGCGGCTAGTTTTTTGAAAAATAAGACCGTTAGAGCTTCATTCTATATAAAAACCCCTCATTCCTTTGGGAAAATGTACACAAAGCACCCACCAAATAACAAAAATCCTTCTCTCAAGAAAGCAAGCCTCAAAAAATAGATCAAGCAAGCACGGATCAAGCTTCACAAGCGATGGGAGATTCATCAACAAGATGTATTTGCAAACCACCATCAAGCTCTACCAGCAAACTAAGTAGATTCAACATTACTAACGATGGATTGGACAGTTAAAATCTTCTCTACTAAGACTTATCACTAATATAATCTTCTCTTACAGAGTCATCATTGCAGCTGTCAAATTTGCAAGTCACCTTCTTATCTAGCCATGGACTGTCTTTTTATTTATTCGAAGTGTAGAAACTGTGATGGGACACGCCGGTTTTGGATTGCAAAACCTGATGATGCTGATAATGGAAGAATGTTTCTAAGGTGTTTGAATCACCCAAAGTGCGAAGAGTTTCAATGGTTTAACAAAGCTGTTGCACTAGCAGAAGCAAGAGCAAACCACAAGGGACAATGCAAGCCTATTGATGGGTGTGATGGGTGTTATATGAAGGGAAAGGAATATGTTGAATGATAAGATGAACCAATGAAGATGGTCCTTGACACCGAGATTCCATACGATGTCTTCGAAGATATTCGCGAAAGGCTCAAAGGTTCTGCAATTGTTGAAAAGGGATGGAAATAGATTATGAGATCATCTTCAACCAAAATTACTCCATTCCATGATTTTTAGTATGTTTTAATTTAAAGTTTCAAATCCAATGTAATAGATTACTTGGGAATGAAATAAAAGAGCATTCTGAACGGATTTATAATCAATACCGGCATTGTAGTTTAATCCAAACCAATGTCGGTTTTGTGGAAATACTATTCAACTGTAAGAAAATCAGAATTCCGGCATACATTCATTTAATTTTTCAATGCCGGTACTGTCCAAATTCTTTACAGTAACTTGGACCCTTTCATCCTCCAATTCCGGCATCGTTATAGAAAAAACATTCAATGCCGGTACAAGTGGCGGCATGGAATTATAATTACGTTTACACGCCGGAAACAGTCCCGGCGCTGTAGAACCTACACGTTTCAATGCCGGCACCTATGGTGTAAAGAAAACTTACAAAGAAAAACATTTCACTAGAAATCTAAACATGTTCAACATAAACCAAATAACTGGATTGTGCTTAAATGTTTTTAATCCAGGTATCATAAACCAAAAGTAAACCAAACAACTAAAGAGTTAATCATGAGGTACAAACAAAAACAAGTTCGGAATTGTTCAAAACGTAACAACCACCATCCAAATGAATAAACACAACTAAAGAGTTAATCACTTGGTCTTTTGCTTCTTGTAGACCGCAACCTTCCTCGTTTCCCCGAAAAAAGCTTTTGCACTTGGGTCTTCAATTTTATCAAGCTTTTCCTCGACTTCCTTCATTTCTTCAAGGGATGGCACCTCTCCTTCCTCGTACTTGGAACCAAACATATTCTTCATCTTGCCAAGCCGACGCTGCTAGTTTCATACATCCAACACATAATTAGTATATATATGCTAATATAAGATTATGTGTACATTAAACGACTAAGGAATTAACAATACTTACTAGCAATCCAAGAGTCTTATTAAGTTGGGCCATTGTAGGTGGTGCCTCTGTAGGAGTTGGAACTGGAGGGTTTTTATGGGGTGGAACTTGGACGTCGTCCGGGCGCACGACAAAAGGATGTGACCATTCCAGGTAATTATCAATGTAGGAGGGACCGGCTTCATCACCGTTGTTCACAAGCTCCCAATTACTAATATCTACCAAACGACTTGGTTCCCTATCCCTCCAATGTGTTGGTTATGGAACTGGATCATACACTACCCTCAACTTTGAGGAAATTGTAATGCACTCAGCCAAGTCAAGAGCGTACCTTAAAGTAGAGGCTGTCATGAAACAAGGTAATTGCTTATATCCAAGTTGCCGCATCACACGTCGAGGATCAGCCATAACGTATCCCTTTGGTTGGAACAACGGTCCATTGTAGAATGCAACGTTATTAAACCTCACAATTTGGTGGTTCTCTCTAATCTCCTTAAGGGTCGAACACAACGTCTTTGGTAGTCATCACGTCCATAGCCAATCTCATATCTATCAGTCGACGATTGTTACCGGTCTTCGGAATATTGTTGAACTGGTATCTCTTAGCTCTAGCCGCCTCGGGTTCGGGAAGGTCTATGATCTTCAAGAAGGGGTAGTCCTTGAACAATGTTGGGAAGTGTTCATAAGCCCACACCTATACCAATGTGGAATAATACATAGAAGAAGCAGTAAATTTTGTTTCTAAGTTCATAATAAGGGTACATGTGAACAATATACATAAGAACATAAGTTTAAAAACAAAATTACCTGGAGCAGAGTGAAATTCCCAACAAATTGGTTTGTAAAAGCCCTAGAGGCCCTTCTCATCTCCGCCATCAAATGTGTCATTACCACGGTGCCCCAAGAATAGTTATAGACATCTTCCAACGGATCCAAGTATTGAAGGAGGCTTGCACTAACCCTGTTGCCACTAGTGTCAGGGAATACCTTAGTGCCCAAGATGAATAACAGGTACGCATCGGCTGTATAACGAATTTGTGCAGGGTCCCATCCATCCTTCAAACTTCTTTCCTGTGTTTTTTCAAACTTCTCCTTACGCAGCGTCAGCTTGATTGTCTTTGTCCTACTAGCCTTAGATACATAGAAGCTTTCCACAGAAGTTTTGTAGTCCCAACCCAACAGCTTGTTAGTCAGGGCGTGCAACTTCGACCATTCTAGGTACGGACATTTATCTCCTTATGCAATTGATTTTCCGATAACATTCAAGCCTAGAATGTTCTGAGCATCATCAGGGATCAAGGTCATCTCCCCAAACGGGAAGTGCACGGTATCAGTTTCACCATGATACCTTTCGACGAAGCAATTGACTGTCACAGAATCACAATTCACATAATTTTCAACCAAAGCATATAGACCAGAATCTCTTACTAATGTTTGGACCTCTTCACATTCCTTAGACAAATCCCAACGAGACGCGGCTTGGTTTCGGAAAACACGCACAGCCTTCTTATGATCCTACAATTAGGAGTAGTACGATTAAAAGATTTTACATAAATACACAAGAATACATATGCACAAGATAAAAAATTATTACATAGGCTTGATAGATAGTACGAGCCCACGTGTCCTTGTAGCCAAATAGAATTCTCGGATCGTCAGCTTCACCCCAAATTCTACCACGAGCAAGGTCAGGTATCATGTCATCAACATGAGGAAGGTGGGAACCTTTAACTTTTAATTTGCCCTTGCCTTTGCCTTTGCATAGTGTCGATTGTTGACTTGGCCCACCAACTTCCTCTACAACTTCGCTTTGGCTTGCTAATTGACTTGGATGAACCTCATTATCTTCCTCCTCACTTTCCTCTTCATCATGCTCATCGTCCTCAACTGTTCCAGTAGGTTCACAGATTACAAGTCGACTACGGTCACCACCACTCTCCCAAATTATCCCTCTTGTATCAGCCCCCAAACGCTTTTTGCGACCTTGATCTTTCCCTCGAGGAGGCAGAGACTGAGGAGTATCAAGACCGTCCTTCCTTCTTCTCTTAATGACATCATCTTTAGTTTTTCCTTTGTTAGCTTCCTTGGCTCTAGCCCTATATCAAAAGACACACGAAATGAATATAAGACAACTCACATTCAGTCTTAATACCGGCACAGATTCAAGAAATACCAACCATGCCGGGACCAAAAACGGCATAGTAATTTGGAAAAAACAGCATGCCGGTACACCTTTTCGGCATTGAACAACAACTATCGACAATGCCGGTAATTCCTAAACTGTTCCTGGATACCAAAAGATAACTACCGGCACACCCGAAAAAATCTAACTCCATGCCTTTACCAGGTACTGACACAATGCAACCTAAAATCAATGCCGGTACTGATAATAATTTCTAGGGGTTTCCTGGATACCAAAAGAGCACTACCGGCATACCCGAATAAATGTAAAGCAATGCTGTAACTAACTACCGGCATAGTGTTCAACCTAATTTCAATGTCGGTACAGAACATTCAGTTTCAGGTGAATCTGGGTTTGAAAACGGCATTGTATTCATACTAAAATCAATGTCGTAACTAAATACCGGCACTGCCTTCATTCTAAATTGAATGTCGTAATCCATAACCGGCACTGTATTCGTACTAAAATCAATGCCGGTACTCACTGAAACTCAACTGTTTGAGTTAGGGTTCGCGATTCTAACGATTCTAACCCAAACCCACTGCTATAAATCGATTCAAACACTTATAAAACAATTCAAAATCACTTACCTTCTCACGGAAGCCATAAAATCACCAATTTGATCGTTCGAAGCCTCTTGTTCTTCTTCTTCTTGCTCTTGAGCAATCAAAGCAAGCCTTTGTTCTAATTTTTGTTGAGCAATCGATTTTGACTTCGATTGGGCATCTGATTTCTTTCTTGGAGGCATGGTTATGATTCGGGTAGGTTAATCGACGAAGATTTTTGAATCGACGATTAATCGTCGACGAAGAACGGATGAAGAACGATGAAGAAGAAGATGGAAGAATTTTTTTATTTTTTTTCAAAACCAAACCCTAATGCCGGAACAGATGTGGGAGAATGGGGGATATATGAATTTTGTTTTTAGATTTTAAGTTTTAGGGGAAAGGGTAGTATAGTCTTTTCATAGTATTTTAATACCCAAAAATCACCCCTTAGCAGACACTATGGGTTGGGGGAAGTAATTTATATCCCCAATTAGTTTCAATATCCTCCGATAGCGCGTTGCTTTAAAATTTTACCAGATCTCATTCTACAGCAAAATAACAAAGAAGAACGCACGAGTGAATGCTGTCCGGTACTAGCTACAGTATACTAGTGTTATCTTCATCTTCGTCAGGCGCCAGCCATGATTTAATAAATACCTTTTCTCCAGTCTTTAACTACAACTGCTCCGTACTAACATGCGCTGTATAACCAATACACCACCACCACCCTTTTCCAAACCCTCTATCTAAGACTTTTATTTTCTTAATCCTTCCCCCTTTGAAACCCTAGCTAATGGAGAAAATCAGGGTTCCGTTAACATGGATTCTTATGTTGTTTTCATTTGGGAGCCTACCGTTGGGTAAATCATTTACGTCTTCTTCATCTTCACCTGTTTGTCCTGTGATTTCTATCAATGATTCGATCCCGATTTTTGAAGAGGAGGTGTGCATCAACTCCTCCTTCAATGTTGAATTTATTGGAGGAACAAATTTCGTCCTTACTGAGGTATTATTTGCTGATTATTATTTAAAAAGCTAAGTTTATTATTTCTCTTTTGTTAAGCTCCAATTGAATCAATTGACTTATTATTGCAAACAATTTTATTTATTTTTGCTATCTGGTGCACAAAGTAGATATCTTCACGATAGAAGTATACCAGATTTGACAAGTTATAGTTAATTTGTATACTCTATATGTTTTGTTGGTTATAATGATGCTCATACTTTTAGATGGAATTTTTGTTCCAAATGAAGATACATTATCTCTAAAATGGTTTTCTATCTACTGTGTTGTTTTTGGTGTTTTGAAAGTTGAATAAGAAAGTTTTCAATAAAAAAACAGTAGTCGCATTTCCTTATTTCATTGCAATGATTTGTTAGTTGATAATAACTGCTGATTAGGTAAATCTTATATACAAAGTGGGTGTGAGTGGACGGAAGTGTAACATGACATGACTCAAATGATGCTGAAACTTGTTGATGGACTGTTTACTGTTGCGGCAAGTTATTTATCGTGTTTAGGTTTTGCAGGGTGATGAGGCTTCATTGCACAAGGCACTTAATTTTGTTCATCAGAACAGTAAAGAATATGTCTCTGTGCTTTTCTATGGATCTCGGTGTCATTTCTCTAAAACGTTTAGACTGACATTTGCTCACCTTTCATCCTTGTATCCCTCGATCCACCATTTTGCTGTCAAAGAATCTTCAATTAAGCCAAGGTTTGGAAAGAATAACTAAGCATTAGTGATTTTGCTTTGGATATGCTCAGTATATCCATGTATTGGTTGTAACATGTTACATAATGTGTTTTACAGCACACTCTCTAAGTACGGAGTTCGTGGTTTGCCGACCCTTTTCCTCCTTAATTCCACTCATCGAATTCGTTATCATGGGTCTCGTACTATCAGTTCGGTTAACTCTTTCTACAGCGATGTTACTGGTACGTCCTATTTTTTCTTTAGTTTTAGATACTGTTGTAGCTCTTTTGGATGCAATTTGTTTGAAATGAACAGCATTTCCTTTTGCTGTTTGGAAATAATTTCCACGACTTGTTTCCATGGTTCAAACTGTGTGGTTCTAACTATCCATGTATTTGGTCTTATAGGTATTAAGCCTGCATCGCAAGATCAGTTACCTTTGGAGAAAATTGTGGACACAGCGGATGTTGAAAAACTACAGGAGGATGCGGGGGAGGATGATAACTACCCATTGTCGTGGGAAAGATTCCCTAAGAATCTGTTTCAAGAGGAGATGTACTTGACTTTGGCAACCACATTTGTGATCCTGAGGTTGCTATATTTAGGTTATCCATCACTGCTTTCATGTGCCCATTGTGTTTGGATGAAGTACAATATCCACGACATAAGCTTAGTCAACTTGTGGGAGCATCCTCTTCTAACATCTATACAAGTACTGAATGCACTTAAGGGACCTTTTGCTAAGGCAAGCAACTTGCAGGAAAGAGCAATGAATGCTAGGTCTTGGGCTTCCAAATCCTTAGCGTCGGTTTCTTTGAGTGAAAGGTGATTTCCTTCAGTAGGAAAAGAAAATGATGGGTATGCTAACATACTGTTTCTGGGGTGTGATATCTAGTATACTGCTAATATCTTCTGTTTGCAGGGATGCAGTTATTTGTAAGTAATGGTCCTTAGAATTTGTTTGTATAGAAAGGGCAAAATTTGGGGCTTTGCCTTTTGTTTTGTTCTATAGATCTTTGTTACTGCCAAGGAAGTCCTTGGACCAAATTTATCCAGCTGTACTGGGTTTTGGACTTGGGATTGCAGTGTGGCAAATGCAGTCTGTTTCTAACTCATTTGTTTTTCATAATAACCATGGTTTCTTTTGTCACAATTGACATAGAGTATTGAACTGATTTACTCCTTTCTCATTTTTTAACTGAAGTTTGCACTTAGATAAACTTCATTTGATAGTGTTGAAATTCAAACTTGAGAAGGTTTGAAACTTTGTGGGGTAGTATTATGTGGGAAAACTTATCTTTTCCCCCAAAATTTACCTGTGAATTTTGATTTTGAGCAGAAATGACTGCTTGAAGTCAGTACCCCAGAGATACATACACTCAAAGAAAGAAAAAGAAATCATCTGTTTAGAAATTCTTATCACCAACCCAAAAAGACTTTAACACATGTGTGACCAAAAAGGACGAAGCAAGAACTTCAGTTCAAACTACAATCTATAAGATGAACTCGTACATAAAGTTGAAATAATCGAAAGCAAAAGTCACTTAGAAACAAGTGTAGTTTCATTTATGTGCAACTATACTTTGCGATGCACATCAGTCATCCTCCTCTTCCTCCTCGTCGTCTTCACCAGTTTGAACTTCTTTATTTGCATTCTGCCGCTCAAACAAAATTGTTCACAAGATTACTATTTTGCACATAAGTTACAAGAAAGCAAGGAAGTTACAAACTCTGTTGATCTGTTCATGCCGTGTTTATCAATAAATAATATTCAAAATAGCAAGATTATGTGTGTTTGGGGAAGCAAGTCCTAACCATAGTCAGAGTTTATGCCTGGCCTCTCTTTTCCTGGTAGCTAGTATATCTAGTTCTGAGTTGAACCTATCTATTTTGAGGAAAAAAAATAAAAAACCATATTACCATCCTATGCAAAGCATACCTGTGATATGTATTCTTTCATCCTTGCATTAACCGATTCGTCTAATGCTCTCTCTGCAAGTTCATATACCAAAACATTTCCTTCTGGGCCGTTAACTTTGTTCTTTTGCAAATACCTGTAAAATGTTAGCCATAAAGAATGCATCAGATTTTTTTTAGAAATCCATCACTCCATCTAGTAAAAATCGTTTTTCTATTAACAATACTCAGATATGCTCAAACCTCTGTTGAACAAGTGACTCTAATGCCTGCTTGACATCTCCAAGGACTGGGTGCATTTGATCTGTTTCGAAGAGTCCCAGACGCTTCAAATGCTGCCACAAATTCTCTGCAGTTTCCACAATTCCAGTATACAAATGTCACAAAATCTGGGATTCACCACATAGAATGGTCAAAAGGCTGAATCTACAGATTTGTTCTAGACATAGTGGCACTGAAAAGAGAAGTGTACTCTTGCAACTACAAGGATGCCAGTCAGACCTACAAAGTATAGACAGAAGCTAATCTTCATACAATGATCATAACCATCTAAGAGAAAATTATGTCATTTTTTGACGGAAACCAGACATGGGCTGACCTGAAATCCAATGAGCATGCCAGTAGATGGTTAGGAGTTTAGTCTCAGGGGATCATGATGCAAAATTCAGATATCAAACAACATGCTCATGCTCATTCTCATTAAAAGATGGATACTGTTTGAATGACTAACATGTCCACGCTTAGCATCTTCAATGTGGTCATTCTTATATTACTACCTATAGGAACAACGCAGCACCAGAAGTTTGCTCTGGAATATTGTCCTATGAGATATCAATTATATAATTACCTAAACATCAGATAGCATACCTTCAGATATTTGACCCCCAGCAAGATGAACAATACTAATAGCCATAAAAGTAAAACCAGTCACATGCATGTTTCCCTTATCCTCGACATACTTCTGAAACACCTCGGGAGGTAGCTTACTTATAAGAACATATGATTTTACATCTGCTTGACCTGGATCAGTTGCATTGTAAAGATTAATAAAGTCACAAAAAGAGTTCTGAAATAACGAAAGTCATTGCAATTGTGCCACTGACCACCAAGGTCAGACATGTGCATATGAGGTGCTTAGGTAGCCTTAATCAGTCACATGGATATTGAGCTGGGGGAAACCCCCATCAATCACATTGTGGGATCTTCATTCAGAGAAAAGTAAAACAAGAAAATTTGACAATCTTACTTTGCTGTGTAGACCGATTCTGATTCGCAGATAAAGGACGAGCACGCTGAAGCTCCTTCAATTCATATCCGAAAATGCTTGAAAGCTTATCTCGAGCCTCATTAATTACGAGCGCAGGGAGTGCTCTCTGGCGATAAGTTTTAGTTATAATGGAAGTAAGTTCCTCTCTTTTAATAGGACAACCACAAATCTGGTGGTTTTTAAAGAGAACATAACGGATCACATCTGCAACAAGCTTATCTTTTTCCTGTAAAACAACAATTCAAACATCAAACTCATAGGGCTTTTCGATACAATTATATCAAAAATAGGCAATGAAGGTATATTAAAGTATACCTCAATCGAGATACCAATCTGAGAATAAATATCTTCTTGACTTGCCATCCTGTATAGAAATATAACGATTACCTCAATCCTCATTATCCAACAGAAAACAGAAATGAAATACTAAGTGCTAACTGATATAAGTCACTAATCAAAGAACCCACGAGTATCCAAAAATCAATTGTGTGCGTTCTAAAGCTAATTGAATTAGACAATACGGAACAGATGTGTTCCTTTCTAACTATCACCCAATATTAAGGGTTTCAAACCCTACCAAATCCCTTCAATTCAATTGGAAACCCTAGGAAACGGAATAGCAATATCAAACTTCTACCACGATTAAAACTAAAAAGAGGAATAAACTTGAACAAATACAATGAATATGAACACAATCTTATTATATATACTCATGAATCTAAACAGTCTAACAATTCAGCGAAAGAGAAGAAGAACTTACCCACGGTGATTCAGTGCAGTGAACTAGACCGAGAAAGGAGTGAAATCCTAGACCAGCAGTGCTCTACGCTGTTTTTATTAGATCTCAATCCAAAACCCTTCCTCTCTCTGCAAAATGTTGGACAGTTGGAGAAGAATGTCCTAAATTTGGAGGGAAAACCAGGAAGTTATACCAATTTTGGAGGGAGAAAGGGGATTGTAGGTTGGGTTAATTATTATTATGACCCTATGTATTATTGGTTTTACTCTCGTGACCCCAGGGTCATTTAGATAATTATGTAAATTATCCCGAGGGCCCTAATATAATATTATATGTTAGATTACCAAAATAACCTTCTAATAAATGTGAAATCCACACGTAATAAATCATTACCTTCATTTATCTCCGCCCGTTTCATAACTACTCTACTCTCAGAAGAAAAAAAATTAAAATTTTAAAACCAAATTCATCTTCTTCGTTGAATCAAGTACTGAATCTAGAAAAAATGGGAAAGAGAAAACCTAGAAAAAATGCGAAAGAAGTTCAATCAAGTACTGAATCTGATTCACAACAAGAAGAAACATTGAACCAAGGTGAATTTCTGTTGATTTAGTTGATTCAAAAATTCCAATTTTAAATCGCCTTTCTGTTGATTTAGTTTATACTTTCAAGTACTGAATCTGATTCACAGACTACAAATTGTTTTTTGATTTTGTAGCAGGATCAAAAACTCGAAAATCAAAACCTAACAACAGCAAACGTATAAAAATTAACCGAGAAATTGAAGTAGAAACTGAATCAGATGAAAAAACAACTAATTTGTCCGAAGAACAAATTAAATCATCTGAAAATCAACCAAAAAGAGGTATAAGTTTTTGTTGATTTATAATTTTTTCCTAAATTTTATATCCTGCTAAATTTGTATCTTCAAATTTGATTTTTTAATTTTTGATATGTTTATATTTCATCGTGAATCCGTAGAACTGGACGTGATTTACAAACTTGTAAGTTTTGATTCATACATGTCTTCTTAGTTCACTTCCCTTATCTTGGATTTTGGAATAGCCTTGTGTAGCTTATCTTTGTATATGAAACTGACCTTTTCGTGGACAGGAATATCAAGCTGAACAAGAATCGTAGGATGAAAAGGTATTGACTAGCAATTGGTTTACCCTTAATCAGTTGGTGAAGGTAGTACTAAAATCTCCTCTTACTTTCTTTCGTTTTTATCTCTATTGTATTATTAGTGTCTTATTTTTATTGTTATACTATATTCCTATGGTATACAACTGTACTTTGACGCTATACTAAATTGATTTTTCTCCAGCTAGATTCATTTTTCTCTTTATAGTGCAGGTAATTGAATTCTAAATCTCTTTATATAACAGGTAAGTTCTAGAAAGAAAACATTTCGTGAATATTTTCTCCACAAAATCGATTCGTGCATATTTTCTCCATAAAATCGAGTCGTGCATATATTCTCCACAGATCGAGTGGTGCATGATTGTTCTTGTGTTGCAAAGAAGAATGATTGTGCAGATTTCCTACACATATTCTAGTTGTGAATGTTTCCTGCACGGTTTCAAGTTTTGTATATTTTTCATACATTTTCAAGTCAAGAATCTTTTATGCACATGAATTTTGCATCTCGATTTTCATACATAAATGTGTGAATATGCCCTGCACATGAAGTTTTTCTATTATTTGTATCATGTATAGGATAACTAATGCTAAAACTGTCCCACATTAGTATCATGATTTTAGTTTTCAATAAGAATCAATTGAAGAAATAAACTCATCTACGTTTAATTGGTAACAAAAAATATGTAGAATAATAAACCCAACGATAAAGAAATCGCGGAAGTAATACTTATCCTTTGCCAGCTGCAACAACAATTGCTTCGTAGTCTGGAAAATATGACACTCCATTGCAGATTGTATTTTAAACATAGTTAATTTAGTAGATATTTTATGCACATATTGAAGCTGTACTTGTTTGTTTAGGAATATTTGAATCTAGACCAAAAAAGGAAGAAATCTAGAAAGGTACTAGCAAACAAAATTGATTAGATGTTGAACAGTTACCTGTTAGAGAACAATTAGCAAAAAATAGTACTAAAATGTTCTTGTTTTCCTTCTTGTGGAGCTTTTCTTCACAACCCAAACTTGTGGATGCTTCCTGCACAGAATTAACTATGGATACATCTTGCACAGAATGAATTGTGGATATATCCAGAGCTGACTTAAGCTATTTATTATTGTTAGTTATAAAAGTAAAATCTTTGTATTTGTTTTCGTAGCTTCATCTGCATCTAGGCCATATATAACGTCTTTTAGTAATGCTTGAGTTGCATCGAGTTTGTTATGTAGTTAGATATTAAAAATAAAAAAGTCTGGAATTCATCTCTGCTCGTATATGTTAGTGTGAATCAACCTTGTATTGTTTGATATTAAGTTGTTATATCTGAACCTTAAACGCGTAATTTAAAAAGGACAAAAAAAAACATTTCGCATTAACTCAGTTGTACTGTTTGCAATCATAAAAAGCTACATCCAGAGAACACATACGAGGAACAATTCTAAACTGGATAATTCTTCATCCTTAGTTTTATGGTTTGAAGAATTTGTTTGTTTATATGAGTGCAGGTATATTCACACTGATATCTTTGCGTGCAGGTATTATTCACACTGATATCTTTGCGTGCAGATATTATTCACACTGATTTTTATGGGTTTAATTTGCAAAGAGATTTTTTTTGGCAGAGATTTATCATATGCGAATATGAGTGCAGGTATTATCCACACTGAAATTTATATGTGCAGATATTATGTACAGTGCTTTCATACATAAATTCATTTGGTTGTTTTCTGTAGAGACTTTCCTTTTGCCTTTGGAATCAAGATGCCAAAGAAGATAATGATTTTGTGTACAAGTTTCTGACAGCAACCGATCTCCAAGAAAGATTGATTTTCGGTTTCAGAGATTTGTATGTTCATATGAGCAGGTAATATCTACACTTACGTTTTTGTGTGCAGGTATTATCCACACTAACATTTTTGTGTGCAGGTATTATGTACAGTCTTTTAATAGATTTTTGGTGTTCTTCTGCAGAGATTTTTTTTCAACCTTTGGAATCAAAATGAAAAAGAAGAGAGTGAATCTAGTGTGCAAGTTGCTCTCAACCGGTATCCTAAAGAAAGATGGATTTATGGTTCAGTCATTCTAGAAGATTTGTATCAGTTGTGATTTCAGTAGTCGGGTCCTGAATATGAATCTCTCCTACTAGGGGTTTCTTCTCAATTCAAAAAGATGTTTTCGGGTCATTGATTGTAAACGGTACTAATTTGCACATAAGTTAGTGAACCTCTTAAGTTGCAAACTAGCATCTTCATCTTTTATGGATTTTTTTTTATTTCATACGTCAGTAATTTATTAGATGTATTAGACATACGCTACCTATCAAAAATGGTGTTACATGTATTTTGTTGTACTTCGTCAGCTATTTGGATAATAGTACATAAGAAAAATTACCTAAATAAAACAAAATATGGATAATAGTTATACTTACAGTATTCAAAGAAGTAATTTGAACAAAGCTTAGTCAAATAAATCAATGTGCATAATAGCTACACAGAAAAAAATTGACAATTTAAAAAAAAAGAGGCCAATCACAGTGAGTGCGTAATGGCTGCACTGAAAAATGATCCCATCCGGGTTCTGGATCAAAAGCTTCACAAGCTCAATTGGAGCAGCAACATTTTTAGAGACAACAACTAAGGCACTTCCCATAAGAAAACCAACACCAAAACTGGAAAAATCCTTTCTCAGCAGGTGCTTGTGCAAAGACGGATGATGCACATGGGTTAACCAAAGATAAATCTTAATCAACTTGGCATATCTGGAATGCCTCTATTGTTGTTTCCATAGGCATCTTGCCTTTGGTAAACGGATGTAGTGTTAAAAAAAACCGTAACTTATGACCCAACACCTTAAGAAAGGCTTGAATTAAGAAGGAATTGACGAGTTACTTTCTTGGCAACAGTTGGATGTTGAGGCATCTCCTTGATCATATCTTCAAAAAGCTAAGATCTAGAACACTACAAAAGAATAAAAACAAAATTGATCAGGGTTGTATAGTTGTACAAAGAAATCGTTGTACAGCAACGACTACATTAGTCATTATACACGCACTGTGACTGGCTTCATTAGTTGCCTCTTGAGATATATAACTTAATGCGGATACGGAGATTAATGTTATGGATACTGATGTAATTTTGATAGTGGTAAGAATGAGTTCGTAAGACTTGTGAAAGCAATTGAATTTAGATTTATTTAAACTAAAAGTAGAAAATTTAAATCCAATTTATTTATTTTTTAGAGTGAAAATAACCAAGACACTAGATTCCACTATTACACATGAATAAATGATGATAAAAATTCCAAAACTCTAATTATTTTTAAAATCTCTTTTTCTTAATTCACAAATTATCAAGCATATTCTCAAACATTAATTGTATCCCTTAAGCATAGATTATCTAACCAAAGCATAACCTATCTAATTGAATCACAACTAATTAGGAAAAATTATGCAAACAATTAAAATTCTACAAAGTAGTGATTGAGTGAATTATAAAATACAAATTATAGAAAAATAGAATAGTTACCAATTATTCATGCATAAATAGCTTCCTCCATGCCTTAATTACGCGAGAATTAGCTCATCATTATCATGGAAACATGCTCAAAATTCATCTTTATTAATGCTCAAAAATGGTTCACAAATGATGAAATGGGAGAAAAATGAATAAAATCGGGTTTTGTAACACTTATATTTGTTACAAAATCAATTGTTACATAAAACGATAAAGGAATACCGTCACTGGCACTGTTGAAGAACGACGGTCTTTAAGGGTCTTATGTTCTTCGTACCTTCTTCACCAGCAGAAAAAATTGTTTTTCCTGCAACTTCGATTTTCCGATTCTGTGCTGCTCCCAATTCTCTCTCCTCTTCTGTGAGTCTCCTAAAGCCTTTATATAGTCACAGGATCAAGAATAAACTCGTAATAACTCAAAAATCTTCTCGATATCCAACCATTAACTCATGAATATTTTCTTTTATGTTTTATGTTCTTACGCATCTTTTCGACGTATACACGCTCCAGAACTTCCTTGTTTGACTCCTCCACACTTCTGCAGCAACCAAACTCCATCACAACTCAATCCATGCACGTTCAAACACGCTATATTCCGAGGTTGCATATTTTCTTCCCGATGAAAATTCAGCCCAACTGAACGCATTAGAACACTCATACCACCATTATTTGGGCATATCACGTTCATCCCAATCAAAATCAGTGATTGAATCTCACTGAAACTCCTCAAAAAATCCAACAGAAAATTCCGTAGAAAATGAAATTTTTTTCCCGCCAAAATTATTTTTCAAACAATGAGGGTGAAGTGCCCTGAATCCAAAACGCGGGTGCCTTTAACAGCTCGGCTGCCTTGGGGGCGCCCTTATCCATTTTAGGGTGCCTTTAGTAATTTTGGTGGGTGCCTTTAACACTTTTTATGGGGTGTTTTCAACATTTTTTCGGGGTTCCTCCGGTGTATTTCTGGGGTGCTTCCGGTGCATTTCTGGGGTGCCTTTAGTACTCTATCCTGGGGTGTAAAACACCACTTTCCGAGCCAATTTCGTCGCAAGAGTTTATTTCTCTAAAAATACCTACAAAGACATAAAACATCATAATAAGTACAAAAATGGGTACTAATAATATATACAATAGAGATGAAAATAGACACATAAATGCGTCTATCAGATACCAAAACAAAATCTTAATACAACATCCCAGAAACATAAATTACCTTACTAATCATGGTTTCTTGTAGAGATCCATTGTAAATACAACATCTTTGCAACACATGTCACACCAGCAAATGCAACCTTCTTATTAAATAGATTCGCTAGGTCAATTGAACATACTTCAGCAAACCATTTTGAATCGAACTTCGTGTTTTCATAGTATATTGAGTAATTATACATCAAAGTTTAATTGCTCAAACACTAGTTTAATTGCTTAAACACTAGTCAATTGAATCGTCAGGTCAATTGAACATACTTCAGTGAACCATTTTCAATCCAAGTTCTTCATAGTATGAGCAATTATAGATCAAAAATTAATTGCTCAAACACTAGCAAAAACACACACACACACAAAAAAAAAACGGTTTGCCAGAGAGACAGTGTATATTACTTGTACATAAAAAAAAGTGCATATTTTCTACACAACTAAAAGGGTGTGCATATTCCCTTCACAAAAAAAACAGTGTGCATATCTTCCATACAACTAAAAAGTGTGAATATTTCCTGCACAGAAAAATAAGTGCATAGAAAAAATCACACACAAAAAAAGTTCCTGAACGTTATATTGGAAAGGAACACTCTTCATAACTGATGGTTTGCAAATATTCGAAACTTGCAACCTGCCTCAAAAAATGAGTAGAGAAACCTTTGTCAGGGCCTACTGGGACTGACTTTTAAAATTACTATCTATTTGAGTGCGACTACTCTAAGAATATTGCAAAAGAATTACCTCAACAACAGTAACCAAGCCTATTGTGGATGTTTCCTGCACATAATTTTTTGCGGAAGAAATCCAAAAGAAAAAAACACACAGCAGTCAATTCCATATAATAAGTATGTTATTCAACTATGAAAATGTCATTACCGCATTGTCAAGTAGGCTTCTGTGGGTATTGGCTGCACACAAGAACTGTGTATTGTTGTACATATTTGCTTCACAGGTCAAGATGTGCATATTTTCTGCATAGATTGAGGTGTGCATATATGCTGCACTTAAAAATCCTTATAGTCAGTCAAATTTATATGCTTCCCCAAAAGATCTAATTCAAATCCAAATGACTAATGGAGACGAAATAAATTTACTATTGTTTTACTCAAGAATTGAAGAAACAATATGTTCAAGTAAATCCATACTAATGAGGTTCAATTCTTTTAAACAAATTTATACTACTCCTTTCCACATTCACATTCACACTCATTGCTCAATTCAATTTCTCCTAGCCATTTCAGCATACACCTAACCAAACTAATACAACTATAACAAAAAAAAGTCAAAAATATTTGTTAAAGTTATGGCCTTCTTTTCTCAATTTAAATTGATAAGCACACAAAATAATAGTTGACAATGAGAAATTGGGGTTTTGGTTACTTGCTTAATCAAACTGGAGGAATCCTGACCCGGTAGATATACTCATTGTGGATAGAAGTGAAAATGTGCAGATTTCCTACAGAGATTGAATGTGTGCAGAATTTCTACACAGATTGAATGTATGAAGATTTTCTACACAGATTTAGCATTCAAATAAATATGAGCTTGCAAAGGAACCAACCTGTACAATAGGATTCTTAATATCTTCCTTGCTTTAAAACATACCAAAACTTGTCCTCTGCTCACTCGTAATGACCTGAAAAACCATTCAAGCACAAAAAATATATGCACGTAAGAAGGCAAACCATAGATGTATAAGTTTACAATCACATGAACTGTGTATAGTGTCTGCACGTGAAAAACTATGAATAATGTCTGCACGTAAACTGATCAGAAGCATAAAGATGAAAAAATGAAGATCAAATTACATAAAAGAAGAAATAATCCCTAAATCTTCACTTAATAGTAAACAAAGCCGAACAGAAAAGAAACCAAAACGAAAAATCCAATGCTCATGAATCTAATCAATTTGCTTTTGGTTTTTATCAAAACAAATCGATTAGATAAGCAATGAACACCTAAAAAACAGAAGCAAAAGATAAAAAATGAAGACCAAATTACCTAATTAAAAGATGAACCTCATCAAAACTTCAATCGCTGAATTGGAAACTTAAAAATCTTCGGATATTGAATCGAGAAGCTCGTATCTAACTCTCAATCAATTTATACGCAAAAACGACTCTAATTTTCTTTCCAATGAATTCTGTTTAGATTACACACAAACCCATCAAGTACAATCTGATCTCCATCAAAAACTAGGGCTCGATTCAAATTTACACGACTAACTTTCTCTTTTTTTCTCCAAAATCAACTTTAATCGATTTAGATCGGAATATGAAGACTCCAAAATGAAAAAAATACCACTTCTTCTCCTTCTTCTCCTTCTTCTTCTTCTTCTTCTTCTTCTTCTTCTTCTTCTTCTTCTTCT